>JASDQU010107248.1:211091-222528 GCA_032191745.1 Picea mariana | reverse complement strand
AACAACCCTAGTTAAATAATTGCTTAAGGTTCATTAAGTTTAATTAATTAAATAATTAACTGTCCTAATGTATATTAGTTAAATAATGATTATTTAATTAATACTATTAATTAATTATTTATTGTTTAATGTATGTTAATTAATTAATTAACTCATTTAATGTTTGGGTAACGAATTAAAGTTTAATAAATTTTAATTTATTTAATAGAAAAACTTAACGTATGGAGGGATAAGGCATTGAATGGAGGGATAAGGCATTAAATGAAGGGAAGAGGCGGTGAATGGAAGGAGGATATGAGGAGGCAGAGGCATTCGAGAGAGGGGACTTTTTGATTTTGGGGGAAGGAAACATTATTTTGATATTAGGGACTTTATTTTTCTGGTTTGGAGTTTGGTGGACTGTTACAGGAGAGCATCGACTGCTGGGAGTTTTGGGCTCGAGGGCCAGGAATCCTCATGGAATCCTGGAGCTAGGGAGCCAGATAGGCTCTGTTCCTAGCTGGCAGGGAGGAAAGCTTCGATTTTGGGCAGAGTTTGGGCAGAGCAACTTGATCAGAGTTTCAACTTCAACTTGGACCGACAGAATTGGAGAAATAACATCAGTCAGAGGTATGTATTTTCATTGTTACGCTGTGTTAGGTGGTTATCATCATGCTGTTGAATATGCTTATATGCTAAATAATGAAATTGCTTATACGTTGAAAGAAATTTTATGTTAAAATTTATGAATTTTACTAGGCTTTGTTAAATAGGGCTTTACAGCCAACATAAAATTCGAAACACTCTTTTTCCAAGTCATGTTGAGGTTTTCGTTGCCCAATTTAGCAGTCCAACACACTCATAATTTTCTCTCCCTATCTGCTTGTGGGTTCTCCCACAACTCCTTGAAAACTGTCTCCTCACACACCCTGTGTGTTCTTTCTGTCTTTCCCCAGGAAGGTTTGTTATTTCCCCTTGCTTGTGCTAGAGAAATTCATGGGACGATCAAGGAAAATGAGGTGGGTACTTGATGTACCCTTGGATGATGTTTCCTATGAATAAAGGTATTATTTTGGTGTTGTGGTTTCATATAATATGTTGTTCCATTGTTATTTTCTGTAGTATTTATGTTTTTCTGCTATTATAATAGATCCAATACCTTACAAGTGGTATTAAAGAACTTTCCTTGGCATAAAATTGTGGGTTGTTTTTTTCATGGTGGAGACATAATCCAACGTCTTAAAGCAACATATATATGTCATTCAACACAGAAATCCATGGCCGGGGAAATATACAATCAAGAACTATAAGTGGTACTTAAGCACACATTGTTTTCCACCCTAGTAGCCCCTATTGGTACCCCTTCGAGTGATAGTGCATCAGAAAGCACCTATATACAAATCGAGATAGATAACCTGAATCCCTCTGTAAATAAATTTATCAGTCACCTAACTTCTATAGTTCCACTGAGAACAACACTTGAGAAGATACTCTCTAGTACCTGGGTAATCGGGTAGTACATATAAAGGTACAATATAGCCTCCTTAGTTGGTTCCCTGAGATATTGGGATGAGTACTACTATTTGAACCCACACATATATAAAAGATTTATAACACAGGGTAAACCCTTGTTTGTATAAATCCTAAACACCCTAACCCTTGGGACATAAACATAACAGAAAAGGAACAAACAATATCTATTGTCGTGCAACCTTGCCTCCTGTGTTCGGGTTGAAAAATTCCTACATATTTCTTCCTGTTAAGAATTTGGTCATTTTTCCACTGCAGTATTCAGGACCCATCCCATTGGATTCCTCTCCTCACCCTGATAGCAGTGGTACCTTTCATTTTCAAGCCTTTTTTTAAGTGGACCTGACCCCCTTCTCGATCCCCTTATTTTCCACCTCTCCCATTATATTCCCTATTTTGCCTTGATCGTCATGATACCTATCACTTATAAGTCCTTCTTTTTTGTTGTCCCACCCACACCTTTCCCCTTACATGAACTCCTCATATCCAAATAGCCACCACTCACAACCAAGACCTGCAAGCTTCCATCACTTAGAATAAGGAGTACCTCTAACAAGTGACTTCTAATATTGCTTCCACCAATTCCCACATTGCAAAATTCAAGACTCGATTCCAACAACAATTTGATGCCATGGATGCCAAATTCATGGGAGAATTTTCCACCCTCCAGTCTATTGTCAACTAGTTTTTGAACCACCCCTAGTTCCTTTCCTCCTTAGACCAACTGTCCCACTTAGATGGTCCTAATTCCTCCCATTCTATGATTTTTCAATCCAACTCCTTTCATCATGACCCCCGTCTTTCCCAATTTGAGGTGAATAAGTTTCATGGCTTTGACCCCACGGGTTGGTTCACTGAAATGGGGCATTATTTATCTCCGTATGGAATTACTGATGAGTTGGAAAACTTCGCTATGATGTTCTCTATCTGGATCTTGAATGCTGGCAATGGTGGCAATGGCGTAAAAATGCACGACAATGGTATATTGCATGGACCTAGTTTGTTGCAGACCACTATGAATGCTTTGACACTGACACCCGCTATTTAAGATGTTTGACCAAGTTGAAATAGTCAGTCAAAGTGGAAGACTTTATAACTTCCTTTGAGCATTTGGCCTTTAGAACGAAGGGCATGACATATGCGTTCTTTCGGGAATTATTTATCAGTGGCCTAAAGGATGAAATATGAGCGCAGGTCCTCATGGCTCGCCCTTATACTTGAGTGGAAGCTAATAAATGTGCCAAAGAATCCCAACACATTGTTTTTTCCCAGAACAAAAAACCCTCTTTTGTTCCTCGCCCTCGACCCACAAATCTTCCCCCCTGCCACTCCCCTCAAGGTCGATAAATTAACTCAGGCCAAAATGGTTGAGCGCTAACTCAAGGGTCTTTTCTATAATTTTGATGAAAAATATTTTCCTAGGCACAAGTGTAAGGATTATTATTTTTTATGGTCATTTCAGAGGATGTTGCTGAAGAAGAAGTTGTAGTTTCCCATGTTGAAGAGCTACCCCTTCTCGATGCTACTATGGATCCCACCGACCCACCCAAATTTGATCCCTTGATTTCATTGCATGCCCTCATTGGATTCCTTGCTCTACAAAACCTCAAGCTCATTGGCTATATTAAGAATAGGAAAGTCATCATCCTTTTTGACAGTGGAAGCATCCATCATTTTATTCACCGTTGCATTTCCTAGGAAACCAATTGTTATATTTGTGTTGTCAACAATTTTCAAATCATGATAGTCGATGGAAGGTCCATGAAATGTGGTGGGAGTTTTGAAAATGTATGTCTTCAAATTGGAAAGTACCACCTGAAATCTCATATGTTTTCCATCGACATGGGTGGTTGTGACATTGTGCTAGGTGTTGAATGGTTACACACTCTGGGCCCCATTCTCATGGATTTTAAGGCATTAACCATGCAATTCCACCAGAAGGGACAACAATATCAATTCCAAGGACTCATAGTAGGTTCTCCTGAGATCATCAGTTCCCATTGAACGAAAACACTTCTCAATAAAGTTCATTCAGGTATTATTTCCAAACTCTATTCCATTCAAGCAGTTGAGACACCCTCCATGCATCTTGGCCTCCAATCTATCATATCTAAACACCAAGTTGTTTTTTCCACTCCTTAAGGACTTCCCCCTTCTCGTGGTGTTCATGATCATTCCATTTCCATTGTTCCTGGTAGTCTTCCTCCCAATGTTCTCCCTTATCGTCATCCCTTTTCCTAAAAGAATGAAATTGAGAAAATTGTACAGGTATTTCTCCAAGCAGGTGTTATTCGCCCAAGTACCAGCCCCTATTCTTCTCTTGTGGTCATGGTACTCAAGAAATAAGGTACTTGGCACATGTGTCTTGAATTTTTTTCCCTCAATAAACTCACCATCAAAGACAAGTTTCCCATTCATATCATTGATGATCTCTTGGATGAATTAAGTGGTGCTCGATACTTTACTAAACTTTGTCTTCGTTCTAGATACCACCAGATACATATGAAAGAAGAAGACATTCCCAAGACTACCTTTAGAGCTCATTAGGGTCACTATGAGTTCTTGGTCATGCCTTTTGGCCTGTGTAATTCCCCCTCCACCTTCCAAATCTTCATGAATCATGTTTTCCATCCTTTTCTCCGTCATTTTGTCTTTATTTCCTTTGATGATATTCTCATCTATAGTGAAACTTGGGCATCACATCTCGCCCATGTGGATCAATTTCTCCATCTACTCTCTCATCAACAACTTTTCCTCAAACAATCTAAATGTGCCTTTGGAGCCTCAGAATTGGAGTACCTCGATCATATTGTGGGAAAGGATGGTGTATGGGTGGATCCTAATAAAATTGAATCTATACAGGATTTGACCTACCCTAAAACTCTTAAGATCTTGCATGGATTTTAGGGTTTAACATGCTATTATCGCAATTTTGTTAATAATTATGGAAAAATTGCAACACCTCTCACTGCTTCCCTTAAAAGGAATGCCTTCACTTGGACTCTGATAGCTAACCAATCCTTTCAAGCCTTGAAAGATGCTATGTGCAAAACTCTGGTTCTAGCCCTTCCCGACTTCACCGAGACTTTTGTCTTGGAATGTGATGCTTCCAGAAAAGGAATTGGGGCAGTCCTCATGCAACATGGTCGACCTTTGGCCTTCACCAACAAACAAATTTCAGACATGCATTTGGGCCAATATATCTATGAAAATGAAATGTTGGCTATTCTTCATGCCATGTCTCTATGACATCCTTATCTATTGGGGCAATGCTTCCAGATTACAATTGATCACCAGAGCCTCAAGTATTTTCTAGAAGAAAAAATTTCATCTCCATAGAAACAAAAATGGGCCACTAAGCAATTTGGATATGCTTATGAGATCATTTACAAGAAGGGAAAATAAAATGTGGTTCTTGATGCTCTTTCCTGAAAAATATGAAGAAGAAGGGTCCCTCTTTTCCCTCTCCTTCATTGTACCCAATTGTCTTCAAGATGCTTGTCAGGAATGGTTGCAAGATCCCAAAATATCTCACATGATCCAACAATTGCAAGAAATTTATCCATCCTCTCCAGGGTACTCTTGGCACAATAATGAGCTTCGCTACAAAGGACATATATATTTAAGCAAACAATCACAACTTAAATCTACACTGCTTTATGAGCTTCATGCTTCACCCATCACTGGGCATTCCAGGTTTCCTAAAACCTATGAAACAATCAAACATTCATTTTTCTGGGATGGTATGAAACAAGTCATCAATACCTTTGTTGATGAATGTGATTTTTTTCAACACAACAAGGAAGAAAAAGTAAAATCCCCTAGCACACTCTTGTTAAAATATTCGATGTGCTCATTTTACCATAGACAATATCAATATTGTCACCCAACCATAGGAACACAAACACCCCCGTGAACCATAACCTTTTCTAGATAGAATGATTTCGGAAGAAGCACTAGAACCAAAAGATAACCAAGACAGTGCATCTTTCTCCAAATATAGATCACCAAACATAAAGTCCCAAAGCCAGAAAACAAGAACAATACTCAGCTGCAGTAGTTGCAGTTGCAGTTTCACTTACCAAGAGTACCACCAAGAAATATCACCAAGAACACCACCAGGAGATACTAGAAGGTAGGTCACATATATTAGGCTAGACGGTGCTATAGAGAGAGACCAAGAAACACTCAGGAGTATCCACCTTCCCATCTTTCATCTGTAGCTCCAAACTTGTGCTATCCTTGACTGAGTGAGTAAAATGAGTGTGTACAAGTTAGCTATATCATCTCTTATTTATAGTGGTTCTTGTCACTTGTCTGGGCTGACTTGTCCATTTAGAAACTAATACTTTAATATTAATTACTTTACTGAGTCGACTTGTCTTCTAGGGTTTCTACACATCTGTTTAGGGTTTCTCTTTCTTTTGGAATATTCTATTCTAGCCAAAGGTTACACATGGAGGTTAGTACCTCCTATAGCTACCATAATATCAACACTCCCTCTTGGCTGGGGATGTATTAATTTTAATGATATCAAACACATCCATCCTTTTCACATGGTATGGGAAAGGATCACATAGTCTTGCAGACCATCCTATAGGTAGCATCATCATAGCCTATGTTGAAACATATATTTTTTTTCTAAACTTTAGACTTAAATAATTTTCATTCTTGTTTAAATATGGACAAACACGCACATGGATACCACCATTGATAAAGTCTTCCGATTAATCCAACGATCTAAAATCCTTAAAAGTTATGGAGCCGCCCATTCGTTAAAAATTCAAATCACTAAAGACAGCCTTCAAAGTGTCGGGTTTCTTGATACTAACAGTCAGACATGTAAAGAACCCCAAAGTCCCGATATACGAAGTCGCAAAATTAGCGTAAGTTAAATCGGGTTAATTAAACGAATAAACATGATTAACGATAATTAAACCTTATCACAATTTCGCATTTCGGGAATCCTGCCTCAAATGACAGCTTGAAATCCCAATACACGAAGTCACGGAATCCTTAATTAATCACGATTATTTAAAAAAAATTAAACATGATCAATATTAATTAATCAATCACAATTTCACGATTTGGGGATCATAGCTGGAACTGAAATAAGATAACCCAGGACCCGAAACCCCGAAATGGATTAAGGTTAAACATAATTAATTAACAATATAAACTCATTCATGACAATATAAACATTCTTATCTAACCGTCGAGTTTATGACAATTTGCGATACGGGTGATTTCAAATTTCATTCATACTTTTTCAATCATCAAATATCGACCATCAATGACATTAAATGGCCAGCCATGGGAAATGATCTCAAATAAGATCCTGCTTTAACGCCCAAATCTTTTTATTAAAAGAATTAAACGCATTGTCAGTGAAGGTATATGAAAATCGATGTGTTTAAGGCAAGAAAGGTTTTTCATTTTTAATTACATTTGCATTTTGGAAGAAGTTGCTTAGCAAGACACTCAGTCCTATGCATTTTCTGTGATAAATAACAGGTTTATGAGAACTGCAACCATGCCTCCATGAAAAGTAATTAAAGCAACTGGTGAAAGTCCAGGCCAGAGCTCACAGGCTTTCTCCGACACCTCGCCTAGAAGTATAGCCACAGTTAAAAACTGGACGCATGTATTCAACATCTTACAGTACAAACTAGTAAACTGTTCGGATGATTCAAGCAACAACGAAAAGGAAGACTTATCTATCAAATACAAGACTATTTCTCGGTTAGAGATACATAAGGTAGCAACAAGGCCGAGGCTTTTACCATACAATGATATGATTGGATGGGCACTGGATCATGTGGATATCCCAACCAGAACTATATTCAATTCTCCGAAGGTAGTTGCTGGGTCATTTCAGCTAGAACACATTCAGGTGATGTACAAATTGTCTCCAACACAAAAATTCATTTACAATACCAGTTTCCTAGTGATTTTTAAAAAGAAGGAGTGTGATCAATATGGAAAAATCCTTTTCGACTTGATCAAGGAGTGGTATTCATGCCCCGAAACATTCAGAGCCAACACTCACGACATATACACAATCTCATCGCTAGAACCATAGTTCATGTATATAGCCATGATGATGTGTATACACTATGGGAAAGAGAACACAACCCATTTGTTTCTACCATGGGTACCCATTATACACACAATAGTGAAAGGGTATTCTTTCGACTGGGAAAAGATATTGTTAGACAATCTGGCTAGTGAAATTATAGAATACCGGACACTAAAATCCAAGGGGCAATCAACTTCATTCTTCATGTTAGCTTATATTATGGATGCCATCTGTTTCATGATGCCTTTCCCGCTGATGGGCTGGAGCTGCACTCCAAATATCACAGAACCAATCCACATTTATAATTCGAAACTCTGGGAAGACAAGATGAAATATGTAATAGGGTAGTGGTGTCGATGCACACTTCTATATTTGGTTACCCACCTCCTATAATTTCAGACAAAATTGTGGCTAACCTGGGCAGAGTGGCAGACATGTACATCGAGGAACACTTCTCCTATATTAGGGTTTTTGGATTTTCAGTTCCTCCATATGCTCTGCGACAAATTTTACTAGACTAACTAGTGTGTCGTGAGGTCGCATGACAAACTGTACTCAGTGGGATTAGGAAAGAGCTCAAAGCAGTACAGAAAAAGGTATGGCCATCGTTTCCCTTACATATTGGTGCATTTTCTTTATTGGATTTTGGCCACTCCAAAGTGGAGGCCACGGACTTAGAAGAAATAAAAATGGTCAACATTGAATTCAAGAAGCATGACCCACATAAGGTCATGGGTAACCACATGGCCAGTTGCAATATGAAAAGGTATGAACACGAGGGTTCTTCTCAAGATGAGATTTTTCGAGGAGTGAGATCTTATCTGGAGGTCTTGGGTCGTATTCGAGCTCTATCACCTGATAAAACGATTGAATTCTATGACTTCCAGAGACACCGAAAAAGTAGCCTCCCTAAAGTGTTACAAGGCGAAGCCCCGACATCTCCAGCTACACAGCAAACAGAGACTCGAAGTCCAGAAGCTGTAAGATCTAGCAAACAAGAAACCCATAAAAACTTAGAGAAAACTGAGGTCTCAACTTAGAAAGAATATACCCCAGCGACAGATGTATCAGGTAACCGGGCCGAATATCAAGCAGAGACACTAACAAAGAAAGGAGAAGATAGGCCACTGTCTACACCAGATAAATCAACTATAGACGTGACCGAAAAACAATCATCCAAGAAAATCAACAACCACATTCAGTTTATCACACCATTACAGTTCACCAGAGGGGACCCTGATGTAGAGGTAATGTTCATAGAAGATCTCACACCTATTCCTATTGAAGAGATACCTCCTTCTAATTTATTTTCAGTAAGAAAAATAAAGATGTGGTGAACAGAGAAACACACCAAAGGGCGGGTGCAAATGTCAAAAGGCACACGGTGCTATTGGATGGAAAAGATTTGGAAGAAGAAGAATTCCCTACAGAGGTGGCAGGCTCTCAGGGATATTTTGCAACGACAAACCAATTTTCAGTTGAGAACTTGAAGGAACGACTGAAGCAGAAAAATAGGATGATAATTCGGTTACAAAATCAAATAAGTAGTGTAGAAAAGAATGTCAAAAGTGAAGTTAACAAAGGTCTTGAACAGGCTAGAGCTAGTGATAGACAAGAAATTCAACTACTCAAATCCAGTCTGGACGAGATGCATAAGAATGTGCAAGCGAGCAAAGAACAAGCCATTCAACAAAGTGAATTTGTGAAGCAATTACAAGCTAAGGTGAACTTGACAAAGAACATGATTATAGATATAACCATTTTCCAAACACGGGCACTGGAGGTAGGTAAGAAAATGGAAGTAGTTCAACGAAGCCTTTTTGAAAAGGTGGAAATTATCCAAAACCATTTTCGGGTAGCGAACCAATTATTGGATAACATTTTCTTCAGAGAGAGAGAGAAGCTACTGCAACTCGGTCCAATTTTCAAGAAGCGGTTGTGTCATCGGCTAGAGAAGAAATGTATGTGATTCTGTGACTATCTCTTTCAGAGCAAGTCAGAGGTGACATAATATTGAAGACATGGGAAGCCAATATAGTCGAAAGTAAAAGAACGACTAAGGAAATCAAAGAGGCTTGTGAAGAGGTTTTTCACTCACTAAATAAAGATTCACTAGGCCTCGAAGAAGATGATCATTCTGAAATATTGGGACAAATTGACATAGTAAAGCATCAAATTGATATTAAAGCAAGCCTAGAAAAACCTCAGGCTGGAATTTCGCAGCTAAAATAGGTCGACATCACTCAGATAGATAGATGGTTGGTGAAGCCTAATCTGCATTTACAGTCAATGACTTCAGAAGACAAAAGAATGGAAGACCGACTGCCACAATAAGAAAATAAGTTGTATGTTTTTGAGGCAAAAGATATGACAGAACCTTCCAGACTAGTAACACAATTGGTAGGCAGGTGTGTTGAATGTATTGAGTGAGGAAAATACAGTACCTCAAAAAACTAATGAGGTAATATGTACATATCACCTGAATAGATCATGATTAGATATTATTTGTGTCTGAGCTAGAAAACAACAAAGGAAAACGCCTCAACCGGAATGAGAAAGAGACAAAATAGAACTAAGTGAAGCATTCCAATTTTTTCATTTTGTAACCGTCACTTTTTAGGAATAATGAGAATTCCAACCGCCTAGGGTTGATAATCGTTTGTATAAATACATGCTCAAAAGAATGAACTAAGGCTTATTCTTGCAGGATGTAATTGAGAAAACTCTCCTCACTGAGGATTAATACAAATGCATACTAGAGATTCCACATTTCGTCCAGTTTGAGTTATGTGTCCTTCTATCTTTCCACATCTGAACATATTTTTATATATTTCCTTGATGAATGCTTGATCGCAATTTAGTACAACATCTACTGTGATTACATTTCATTTAGTTATCTGATAGTGAACAACTTTTCCACTGTATTTACTATTAGTAAAAACAGGACCTGAGAGTTAATTAGATTTATATATTTTATGCTTCATTTTAAGGTTATTTGATATATTTTCTTCTTCTATAGCAAAGTAATATTCTTCTGTAACTAATGCCTTGCTTTGTCTAACATCTTTATGTTTTTCTCTCATTACATTCAATACTTTTAATTTTAACTCAGACACAAAAGTCGACCTATGAGTTGTTATACTGCTAATTCAATTTAAGGAAGTTTTCTCACATAAATGAGGTAGAAAATGAAAACATTAAAACTTTCCTTATTTCTTGATGCTTGACATTATGCTTTGAGCCTTAAGTATAAACTCATGAAAAACATATTTTTGGCGCCATTACCGGAGACAGAGAAACGAAGTTATTTTTCCCTGGGAGAACGACATTGGTAAGTTTCTCTCTTTGATAGTGAAAAAAGATTGAATACATTATAAGGCTAATTTTTATATTTCACTTGGCAACTCCACAAATATAAACTGTCATTTTGTAGAAATAATACCAGAAAGAATCCAGATGATAAGTAGACTTCACCTGTATCTAACCCTGAAAAACTTTTGAAACCAAGGGGATACCTTAAACAGACTACTGCATCAACAAGTAAGGTTTATCAACCCAAATCAAATACTAAGGTTTTACTTGAGCAGTTAAATTCACAAGAAGGTCCCACCCAAATCCATTTTAGGGAAACATCTACTAATAGAATCGAAGCCGAAACCCTAAAATCCGAGTTGGTTTCACCCGAGATTAAAGCTGAGATCGTTCCAACTGTCTCCTTTACCAATAAAGGTAAACAATCCATCTTAGTACCCACGTCAATTGACATTTCATCGGTTCCCGAAGTCAATCTTCCAACCTCTTGAAGCTTTGAATAATATATCTTATACATTGACTTGAATCCTGTTGGTT
>JASDQU010107248.1:189182-205592 GCA_032191745.1 Picea mariana | reverse complement strand
CATTGCAAGAACAAAACCCAGGGACTAGATATATTGTTGTATTATTATTATGGATGAATGTTTATTATACCTATGATATGTTGTATTATACACATCAAAGGTGATTATGTTCCTTGGATAGATATTATTTATGATATCACTTGCAACATTTAGTCATTATTATAATACAGAGTTCTAAGGTGACCGGTTTTGTGATCTAGTGTAATACTTTTTCACTTGGACATTTCATTACTTTGTGGATATGAAATATATATATTTTTTTAAGCAACGAGAAGAAATTTTGGAGTTGTAGAATTGCTATATTCTCAAGGTTTCACATTTCTATTCCAAATTTATGATGGAAAGTCATGAAACGGTTGTGGCTAGACTATGATTCATTGTAGAATGATCATAAAAGGTTACAAAAGATCCATGAATAATTGTGGAATGATTGCATCAAATTGTAGAATGATTGCAACAAGTTGTGGAAGGTTACAAAATACGTGTGGGTAATTGTGGAAGATTGCAATTTTTTTCCTCTTTGATTCTTATGTCTATTTTTCTATTTACTTTTAATCCCATGAGTATATGCAATCAATGAGATATAAATACTAATGTAATGATGTTAAAAGGGGTAAATATTGTTATAATTCCTTGATTATGATTATGAGTTAGACAAGTCTAGGTTTGGGATAAAATAGTTGAACTTTTGAACCACTTAGACTCTGTAGATACTGATTTTGTAAGACATGATGTAGTTGGATGTAAGGGGTGTGTCATATCAGTGCTTGGGGTGAAATATTGGGTGCACATATATATTGGATATTTTTTGGTTTGGGATTATTAATAACAAGTGCATTTATTAGGATTGATCACCCTAATAGTTGCATTATCTTATTGTGGATGGATTGGTATTTGGTTGTTATGGATAGAGGTGATGACTGTTCGAGTTACTTCACACACACATAGGATTTAATTTTCCTAAGGTTTCTCATATGTTTATTAGTCATTATTCATTCTACTGTATTTAGGAAGAATATTCCTCTAGGGGGAATATTCTCTTCAATTTTCACTTCAGATTGATCACTTGAGTGGAGTCTAGATTCTACATTGGGATTATCACCATGTAGCATTGGGATAATCATCAACTAATGTTCATTTTCCTTGGTATCATCGTCATACTAGTGCATTACCCATGATTCCCTGATCTCCTCCTCACTTCACTCTATTTCAGTTAGTTAACTGAAGACTAATAGACTGGTTAACTCAGCTATGTCATAGTTCACTCCCGTAACTGCCCAAGAGACTAGACTAGGTGGAAATTTAATCCCATAACTGTTGGTGTGTGTCCATATCACTCTATACCACCACTATGGTGCATTGGCTTCTCCTACAGTGCACATTAGTTGAGTTATGAAGAGTATATCATGTGTAAATTATCATTCATTCATTTGGTTAATGAGAATTCTTCCATTCTTTCTCTCATGCTTCTCTTTTATTTTATTTTCTCTGCAACTGTGTATGTCAATTCCCAGCTAGATCTATTATGTGAAGGTTCAAAAAATTTATATGTTATCAAAGCCGATGGACTACTAGGGAAAATACATGCCAAATTATTTTTACAGGTATCGAAGTTTGAAGACAACAGAAAAATGGAATTTCCAAAAGAATTCATTCTTACACCTTACAACTTATTTGCATGGAAGGATAAGATGATAATGCATCTTTGAAGAAGAGGATTGTACAGGTTATCCATGAACATAGAGGAAAAACCAACATCATCCTTTGAAAAATCCAAGTATCTAAATCGAATGGATGAAGCATTCAAAACAATATGCAGTCTCATTTCTCTTGAAATTCTCTTTCACATATCCTCCTATAAAACCCCCAATGAATCCTGGACCACCATGGAAGGGATTTTTGGAAAATAGGATGACATGAGGGGACACATGACCGAGGTAGAATTTCCCACATTGGATCCAAAAATATTCAACAATCTCCAAGATTTCTTTACCAAATATAAGGATTTCTTGTCGCAACTCAAGGATTTCGGGGTTGATAAATCTAAGAAGGAGAAAAAAATGGTTCTCACCATTCTCTCCAAACTTGGTCCAGAATACTTAGTGTTTGTATCCACATTTCATTCATTTAGATTCACATCTATATCTATTTGGAAGATGCCTTCTCTTGAGGACTTTATCGAGTCTCTAACACAAGAGGAGATCAAGCTCATCAACATGGGAAAAATCAAAGGCCCAAAGGTGCATGCACTTAATTTGAAAGATGGAAGTGGTAATCAATATCAGAAATCTAAAGATAAATAAAAAAGGAAAGAACATGCAAATCTGAAGAAGGAAGGGTACTCAAAACACTTCAATGATGCCTCCAGATCCAAAAGTGGAAAGGGAAGAAAAGGGGAGAAAAGGGGAGAAATGCATTTACTGCCATAAATGATTCCATCCAGAATATACATGTATGCAGAAACAGATAGATATAATGATCCAAATACTACAACAAAACATACTTGGAGATCACATCCATGAGGGTGCCAAGAACAAGAATCCAGAAGATCAGAATCCCAAGAAAGGCAATTCTAGCCATGTTTTGATTGCCATCAACTCCTCTCTTGATGCTTGGATCGTAGATTTAGGAGAATCACACCACATGGCTACCAAAAAATAGGTGTATTCTTAATTGGATGTATGAAAAGGTCCTCCTATTCTGATGGGGGACAAATCTCCATTCAAGGTCACCGACAAAGGAAGGATTGAACTCACAAATGAAAGCTTCGAGAATGTGTTGCACATTCCCAAACTTTCTCTCAATATTTTCTCTGTGTATTAGATGAAAAATTCCATCAACGTAAAGAGATTCGTATTCTCACCTAATGCATTGGATATCTATGACATGCCAACCAATTCCATGGTTTCTACCAATGAGGTAAATCACCAATCTAGAATTTACACATTTTCTGAATTTATTAAACCAGATTCTGCATTATTGTTTACCCATGCTGATGAAAGAAGTAGGATATGGCTCGAATGGTTCGGGAATTTAAATTTCAGATATATGAAGTATCTAAGAAAGAAAGTAATGTTTGATGGTCTACCCGACATCCACTTATCCAAAGGAATTTGTGAGGGGTGCATTCTTGGAAAACACCCTCAAGATAAATTCGACAAAGGAAAGACACATAAGGTTTCCTCTCCTTTAGATATGATCTATAGTGACATCATGGGACATTTTACGCATCCATCAATCAGTAATGAAAGGTATGTTCTCATTTTTTTTGATGATTTATCACGCTTCACATGGATTTACTTTCTCAGGAAAAAATCACAGGTCTTTCAAAACCTCAAAAATTTCAAAGCCCTTGTCGAGACACAGTTAGGAAAGAAACTTGAAGTCCTCCAAATAGATAATGGGGGAGAGTATGTCAACCATGAGATAAAAAATATTTTTCATGAGGTAGGGATTTAGTTGTAGCACACAGTTCCCTACACTTTGCAGAAAAACAGAGTTGCTGAGTGGAAAAATAGATCTCTAAAAGAGATGGCATATTGCATTCTACATGCAAAGTCACTTCCACAAAGATTATGTGCCAGAGCACTTAATTGTGCAACCTACATCCAAAACAAATATCCAAATAGATTTGTCAAGGATCAAACCCCCTACGAGTCTCGGAGTGACCTCAAACTAGAAGTGACCCACTTTTGTATTTTTGATTCATGTGCATGGGACCAATTCCCTCTGAAAAGAGGAAGGCACTTGATCCATAGAGAACAGAGTGTATTCTTGTTGGATACCTCGATAGTGTGAAGGGATACAAACTTATTGATCTTTCCTTAGATCGGCTGACCATTGAGTGAAGTGTCCAATTCAAGGAAAGTGTCTCGTATGTACCTCAGCAGCCGCATCCAGACACCTTTGTTCTTCCACCTGTCATAGATGATGAGAATGAACATGTTGAATCTTATTCAAATGAGAGTTCTGATTCATAGGATTCATATGATCTAGATACAGAGTCAGTACAGTCAGATGTAGATTTAGTGCATGCATATGCAGATGTAAAGATAGATTTGAGGCCTAAGTGGGCTTAGACTACTCTTAAGGATGTAGGGGATCTTATTGGGGATCCAATTGGTACTAGGAGGAATTGATCTGATTTCGAGGAGCCTCCTCTTACACTCACTTCCACTCAAATGTTTCCACCCAAGAATCTTTTCTTGGTTCAGTCTTCAGATCCATAGTCTTATCGTGAGGCTGCTAGAAATCCCTTTTGGGAATCTGCCATCTAGGAGGAGTATAACTCCCTCCTCGAAGAACCAAACTTGGGATCTGGTTCCACTTCCTTCAGGAAGGAAACTTGTTAGGTGCAGATGGGTCTAGAGGACAAAGAGTGCAACGAATAGAAAGATTAGTAGATACAAATCCATGGTAGTTTTGAAAGTCTTTCATTAGGTGCATGGCATTGACTATGATGAGACCTTCACTCTAGTAGAGAATATGAATTTCATACGTTTGGAACTTTCCATTGCAAAATCCAAGGGATGGGAATTCCATCAAATGGATGTGAAGAATGCATTTATTCATGACAATCTCTCTGAGGATATATATATGGAACAACCCAAGGAATTTATGTAGGATTTATCTTTGGTCTATCGACTGAAGAAATCTCTTTATGGACTCAAGTAGGCTCTGAGGGAATGGTATTCCAAGATGGACTCCTACCTATTGTCACATAACTTTGTACGTTGTAAATCAGACCTAAATGTTTACATTCTCAAGATGACCGATTCACTTCTACTCCTAGTTTTGTATGTTGATGATTTGTTGATAATCAGTTGCTCGACCTCAACTATTATTGCAATCAATAGGATTCTACATGAAATGTTCTTGATGATGGACATGGCTCCGCTAAATTTCTTCCTTGGACTCAAGATCACTTAGGATGCATCAGGCATCGAAGTGTCTCAGGCCTAGTATGCATGAGATCTCCTTGAGATATTTCACATGACAGACTGCAAGTCTGCCTCGACTCCTTTCCTATCAGGAATCAAACTTGAGGATGTCGGGGAAACCCCATTAGTTGACAACACACTGTATATACAGCTAGTGGGGACCTTATTGTATCTCACACACTCCAAACGAGACCTCTCCTATGCAATTGGCGCAGTCTCTAGGTTCATGTAGGAGCCACATGAGATACATTGGAATGTTGCAAAGCATATACTTTGATACGTATAGGGAACCATCACCTTTGGGATTCACTATTCAACAGACTCTACATTGGACCTCATCAGGTTCACTGATTCTGACTGGGTTGGTGATAACATTGATCGTAAGTCTACATATAGTTACTCACTCAGTATTTTTTTGGGGCCTATCTATTGGTTGAGCAAGAAACATGCTTCTATTTATCTATCTTCATCCAAGGTAGAGTACAGAGGGGTAGCTAACATAACCATTTAGGCTATGTGGCTACAAAATTTTCTCATTGATTTTGGAATTCAGTTTCATCATCCGATCGTCATTTGGTGTGACAAGTAGAGCACTCCGAATTTCTGCATACATCCATTTCAGAGGCAACAAATGAAGCACATCAAGATCCACATGCACTACATCCAGGACTTAGTGAACGAGGGTATCATTGACTTGCAGTTATGTCCTTCAGCAGAACAAATTCAAGACATCTTCACCAAGACCTTCACTGAGCAGAAGTTCCATTCTCTATGCAATTGTCTTCGAGTGGAGGACACAGTTGACTAATAACTGTCAATTCTTCCTTTTTACATACATTGTACTTTGAGGGGGGGGTTCCATGAGTTTTCCCTCTTTTCTCACTTTATTTCAATGTATCTTTTGTATTTGGGTACCTAACATGGCCTCATTGTCGAGACCCATTATTTATTTTCACCATAATGGTGTTTAAGGGGGTGGTGGAGTTACTTCACACACACCTAGGATTTATTTTTCCTAAGGTTTTTCCCATGTTTATTAGTCATTATTCAGTATCCTATATTTTAGGAAGAATATTCCTCTCGAGAGAATATTCTCTTTAGTTTTCAATTCAGATTGATCAATTGAGTGGAGAGTAGAAGCTACATTGGGATTATCATCATGTAGCATTTGGATCATCACCAACTAATATGCATTGTCCTTGGGATCATCACCAGACTAGTGCATTACCCATGATTCTCTGATATCCTCCTCACTTCAGTCTTTTCTAGTCAGTTAACTGAAGACTAATAGACTAGTTAACTCAACTAGGTGGCAATTCACTCCCGTAACTGCCCAAGAGACTATACTAGGTGGCAGTTTACTCCCGTAACAGCTAGTGTGTGTCCAGATCACTCTAGACCACCACTATGGTGCATTGGCTTCTCCTCCAATGTGCATTAGTTGAGTTATATAGAGTATATCATGTGTAAATTATCATTCATTTATTTGGTTAATGATAATTCTTCGATTCTTTATCTCTTGCTTCTCTTTTCCTCTATTTTCTCTGCAACTATCTATGTCGATTCCCAGCTAGATCTATTCTGTGCAGCTTCAACACCTTTACAATGACCAGTAGTCTTGAGTAGCATTGTTCTTAGGTTCAAGTACATTTAGATACTTCTAGTGATGGATATTTCATTTGTGTGAGTTACTCCTTGAAGTTAGAGCTCAATAAGATGAGAGGACAACATTCTTCTAGTGTAGTTGATTGCAATATTCATGTTTTTTTTTTTCCTCCAGATTGTACTTATCAGTCAAGAGTTGACCTGGGGACACGGGGGCTTCAGCTTATTGACCAATATCTTATCATGTTCATTCATAAAGGGGGGTTTTAAATTATGATAAATAAAGTCAATATATTGTAGGTATTTGGGGGGGGGTTAGAGTATGAGGAGGTTTATAGGTATTGGGGTGTATAAAAAGGGATATTTGGTAAAAATAACAACTATATCATAAAAATAAGGTTTTTTTTTATTGGAAAAATGTATTGGGAGGGGGGTTAAACAAAAGGATCTGGGGAGGTATTTATCAATATCTAGTGAAATTGGGGATATTCTTTAATATCCTACGAACGAACACACTATGTCATAAGTTCATTGAGTGGATACCCCATGCTTGGGGATGAGCCAATGAATAGAGGTGGGGTCTTGTTGGGACATAGTTGTGTGTGAACATATTTTCCCATGATTATGATCATTTATTTGTTAGTGGGAATATGGATTATTGTATTTATCGAAAAATATGGAGGTTTTATAAGTAAGACTATTTTTTATGGAGGGAGTGGAGACATGGATCATTTATTTACAACCTCCATTGAGCATTATATATTAGGGGATTGCGGATTTTTTAATCAAATATCGTGTATTTTTTTACTTTGAAAAACTCTCTCATTTCTGAGGCGTTGCAAGTGCATAAGGGAGTCAAAGGAGTGAGTAAGCTAATCTACCTTTCCTATTGGGGGTAACGATGACATATGCAACATGATTTTTTTAATACAATAAAGTGTATATGAAGGATATGTTAGATATTTTTGCATGTATTTGTTTTTGTGGAATTGGTAGTTATCAAATTACTAGTTATGTAATTAGAATTTATGTGGTTTTGATAAGTTTATTATTTTTTACATTAAGGTTTTATTCTATAATAAGTTGGTTGTAGGAGAAAAGAGCCAATATAAGTTGAACTATTGTAATTCAGACTTGGAGATGACCTAGAAGAAGGTGAACTATAAGTTGAATATAAGTTGGAAGAAATGGATTTGATTTAATAATCATTGAGATTTGTAATCGTGAAGACATAAATAGGTCCATGATAGTAGGCATTTATCATACAAGCCTTACATGGTAAATGATTATTGTAGTAGATATATCTCTAAGAAGGATTGGACCTTTGTAGTCTTGGAGATATAAAGAGTTATCAATTAATAAAGGAGAGAAAATATAAGATTGAATATTATAAAGGCCAGACCCAATAGATATTGGTTGGTCATTAGTTGATAAATGGCAGAATATTTGGGAGTTATAAGCAGATGTAAAGGCCATTCAACCTAGGTGTTGGTGGGTATTTTTGTCTAAATGGTAAGGCCATGGAATCCCTGAAATAGATGATAGAAGAAACCATAAGGTAGGATGGAGATTAAAAAATTAGTTGAGGAAGTTAATTGAGGGATCACAATTGGCAAGGATATTTTCTATTGAAAGGAAGAGGGGATATAGGAAAAGTAGACTTCAACTCAGTTTCTAGTATTTCTAGACATTGTAAATGTTTCTCTGTGAGAAGAGAAAGTGGAAGTGATAAGGATAGATCTACATTTAATTATCATTTGATATAAAAGACAATTATGAGAGGAGGAGTGGATGGTATTTTATTATTTCAACCCTAAGGATCTGGAATCATATAGGTCATGTAAGTTTCCATGTGTAAACATCGATTAGTTGACATATTGTGTAAAAAAGAACACATTAGAGTTTCTTCCCGATATTTCTTCTCCTTAAAAACATTTTTGAATTGTTTATCAATGTTCTTTATATTATTGTATGTTTTTTATTATTTTAAAAGCTTAATATGGAAAGGAATCTAGGCTAGAATAATCACAAAAGGTATATTGTTGATTTTAATTTGAAATGTGGTTGGACTGTTATTTGCAAATATTGACTCAGCCATTAGATTATATATCATTTAACAAACATAACCAAATGAATTATGTATAAAGACTAGTGGAATACATGATCGAGGATTCATATAATTTCTTTTAGTATATTCATGTTTTTTTATGAACATGTTGCAAGTTATCGCTTGAATGATTAATGTAGGTTCACAAAACATTTTTTCATCACTATCATAATGAGATTAGTTTTTGGAAGAAATTCTCTTGATCATGCATTGGTGGCAGTCATATGGGAAAGAAAGTAAATTCAATTATTGCTAAATTTTGTGGAATCACCGATACATTAGCATGCACACTATCATACCATATCAATTAGAAAGTCAATTACATCATTGATTGATCTATATTATGTAGAGAATGAAATGAATTAAAAAATATAAATGGAAACAAATAGAGATATTGTAGATAGCACAATAATAGAAATCCCAAATTCTATTAACAAATGAAATGGAGTAGAACTACAAAATTCAAAGCAATACAAACTAGTTGGTAGAATGGTGGTAGCTTAACTTTGAAAATAGATTTGTCAGCTATTGAGATTTTATGTAATTTCAGAATTTATTCCTAAGTGTAATTGTGAAAGGGTTTATTGATAAGTCATGTATTTTAGGTATTTTAGACTATAAATAGAGGTTATATCGAGTAATTTTGATCACTCATTGAATACAAGTACAAGATATTAGTACACACTTATCTAGAAGGCTATTCTTGGTTCATTTATGGGTCTCTTTGGTATTCACTTCGTGAAAGAGCATGGCATGACATTGTACATGTTGGAGGAATCTATACTGAGGAAAGTTTGTAGGGTTTTCTCTCCCTTGAGGGTTTCACTGAGGATATATATTATTGTTCTGTGGATATTTATATTTTAGTTGTGATTGTTTTGCATATTAAATAATAATAAAAGAATACAATACTTTAACTGTTGGAAAAACAAAAAGAAATCAACAAGGTATCAGAGCAAGCCTGGAAAAAGAAGATTTTCTCCTAGATTTTTGGAAGTGTTTTGGAAAACTAACTTCATGATGCAGGAGCATCGCTCCACCTCATCTAAGTGTAATCAATCCAATGCATCAGTGCACTAAGAGGAATGAGTTCCTAGGAAAGAGAGGCACCAACCCTCTCATTTTGAACTTTAATTTAAAAATTTAATGTAACTTAAAGTTTGAAGGCTCGAGGAAATCTGAGCCACTG
This sequence comes from Picea mariana, assembly GCA_032191745.1. Lineage (NCBI taxonomy): Eukaryota > Viridiplantae > Streptophyta > Pinopsida > Pinales > Pinaceae > Picea > Picea mariana. The sequence goes on along the minus strand of JASDQU010107248.1, from coordinate 195,751 downwards.
TCTTTGTACAAGATAATAATTGTAATGTGTAGTGTCACCTTAAATGGTTGAAAGTTGGGTAGATTTAGGCCTGATTCTGACTGGATGTCCATTGAATGTAATTGAATGTAATTTAATGAGAGTAGGTGGAGGAACACTCGATAGCCCCTCTTTTGAAAAAAGATAATTGGATTGAAATTCATTAGGAACAAGTGTGTTATTTAATTAGTGTATTCATAGTAGAGAAGAGAGGAGAGAAAGAGTTGAAGACTCTATAGTAGTCTCGCCTTATAAAATTTTGTACAAAACCATTCAGATTAATACAAGGAGCAGTTTTTCCCGCCCATGGGGTTTCTGTGTGTTTTTATGAGTTTTTCTTAATGTCTTTGAATGTTTTTTGTATGTTTATGAATGCCATAGATGCATATATATTTCAATTTGTAGGAGTAGGAATAATTCTCTATATGTATTTTTTGAGGGGTTTTGGGCTCTCACGACTTTACAAGGAGTGCACTTTAGAGTTGTTAGAGAACTCTAAAAAGCCAATGCAAGTAGTGTGCAAGAAATTAGTTTATATTTCTGTAAGGATCATGCCAGGTGGGCACACCAAACCCATTTTAAAGATCAGAATGAATAGTGTAAAAGAAGGAACACCAGAGTTGCTGAAGACCCACAGGATTCATCACAAGGCTTGCGTGAGAACTATGTTTCGAGTTCTGAGAGGAGGTTGTCAAGCGGGTACACCAAAAGGAGTAGTGTAAGGAGTGCACCTCATATTTGTTGAACACTCTGAAGAATATATACCATAGTTGTTGAATACTCTGAGGAAGCTTTGCAACGAGTGCATCGAGCAGGTGCAAGGAGTGTGCAAGGACTCTACTTTGAGTTCTATGGGAAGGTTTCCAAGAGGGAACACCAAAAGGTAAAGCTCAAAGGAAGAAGTGCAAGTCTGCACAGAAAGCACAAGGAGTGCACCAGAAATAAAGAAGTTTCAGTTTCAAGATCTGGAGGAAATAATTTGAGTGCTAGAAGGGCACAAGAAATTTATAAGGAGAAAAGGGTAGAGACCCTTAGAACTGACTGAGTTGGAATATTGAGAGAAATAGTGCAAGTGTGCACACAGCCAAATCAAAACGTGCAGAGGCCAAACCATATATAGGTGTGAAATATCAGGAGAGATAATCTGAGCTTACGCAGAGCAAGCGCGAGAGTGTGCAGGGGAAAATTCTAAATCTCAAACTGTAGGAGAAGCGCAAGGAGTAGTGCAAGAATATTTTCGGAAAAATCTTCCAGTATGAAGTCTCTAGAATTTTAGAGGGTGCAGAGAGAGAGCCAAAGGTCAACTTTTTCAATTTACAAGCTCAGGAGGGAGAGTTCAAGTACCAGGAGGGCACGAGAAACCACCTCGAGGGACAAAGGGCCGAGACCCTTTGAATTTTTAAAAACATTTCAAGCTCAGGTGGTGCAACACAATCAAAGGATGAGGATTCAGTCTTGCTGGAGGAGGATCAAAGGTCAAGCCTTTGAAAAAATCTTGAGAAAATCTTCATTCGGAAGGAAAGCACAGCAGTTGCAGAGAGGAGGTACATGAGCCATTGGATCGGCTACAATAACATATATGAACTGTAAAAATCTAGTCCAAGAAGGAGGAGGACCGCATTGCAGAGGAAGAAATATCTCAGCTACCGGATTTGAATGTGTGGATCGACGACCGTCTGATCCATGCAAGTTTCATGGGGTTTAATCCCTTGAAGTTCTTTGAACTTTTCCAATTCAGAGTTTTTCATTTTTATGCACAGAGGGGACAAGTCTCCCAAAGTCTCGAAGTTTGAAGTGAATCGGTACTGTCCATCTCTAAGGACATGTTTCAATGGATCATTGAGTTCAGAGGAATGTCTTTCCGGGAGATCAGGAGTGCGGAAGTGTTCATTCCCTCCAAAGCTACGAATACCGGAGTCAATCAGAGTAGTCAATAAAATGAGGGGACACGTGGAAATAGATCCCATGGTCTGAAGCCTCATCACTCTAGAGGAAGTTGAATGTATGTTGGGTGGAGTTGAGAACTCTTGGAGCTCCGAAGGATGGAGCAAATCCTAGTCGTTGATCAAAGAGACATGTGTCAGTAGATCGTTCAATCCAAAATATCAGCTACCTGGGGAACAAAAGAGGGAAGGGTTTCGGAGCGAGGAATCCTGAAGCTCTGAACAACAGAGTGAATCCTAGTCATTGGCTCAAGAGACACGTGGCAGCAGATCATGAAGTCCAGAGGCAGGGCACTCCGGAGTTATTGGACAAGATTTGTTAAAATGTCGAGACTCCCAAAGGTGGAAATCGATCTAAGCCATTCATCTGTAGGAGACACGTGGTGCTAGATCTGGAGATATGTAGAACTAACACTCCGAAGGAATTGGTTCGAGTTACAACAAGAATTTCTGAAGGGCTGGGAGCTGGAGTAGATATCGACTATTGATTTCAGTGGACACCTGTCAGGAGATCTGAGGGTTCGGAGCCCTGGTACTCCGGAGGAAGCCACGTGCAGAGTTTTGGGGACTTCTGGAGGCCCAAACATCGGAGTCTCATAATTTATCTCATCCATCCATTCTCAAGGGACACGTGGAGGGAAGATATTTTCTCCTCCAATTCGGTACTCTAGACGATAGAGCACGTTAGGCATCTATAACTCTCGAATCCTGTATTTCTGAAACAAATCAGAGTTGTTGGTCGTCGAAAGAAGAGGACCATTATCTATTAGCCTTCATAGGTTCACTAGGTCAGCACTCCGAGGGAACTGAGGTATAGTTCTCCGAAATAATCTGAACCCCAGAGTGTCAAAGTTAGTTGGGAGTCGTCGATTTGTGGTGACACGAGAACCATCCAATCCAATTCAGGGTTCGACTCTCCGAGGTCATAGAGAGTTATAGTGGTGGAAAGCTCTAGATCCCAGAGTCATTGTGAGTTGTCGAACTCAATGGGTATCACAAGTCATTGATCCCCTCCAGTGTTTGTAATTTCACCCATTTGTGACTTTAGAGGAATAGAGAGGTAAGGAAGGTAGATTCCCCAGAGCCCAAAGTGTCTGGAGCTTCGAAAGTATCACCTTTTGGGTAGTGCCTGGTGATGTCCTAGGGTCGCATGGGGTTTTTGCCGAAGTGAAAGGGGATAGGGGCCTGAAATTGAAATTAAAGAGGAAGGGTCTTAGGAAAATATCCCACAGGTCTAGCATTTGACCTGCACGAGATATTAAGGACTTGTGAAGTTGGTTTTGGGGGCTCAGCGGGATCCCAAGAGCTAATCCAACTCCTTGTTTATGAAAAATATTAGACCAGGAGGTCGTGCAGACTCCAGGGAGAGGGTGGGGTTTTCATCAAGTGGTATCAAATCCATAAAAAAGTTCTAGTCTGATACCATCAAGTGGTAACACAACTAGAATTTAGCTTAGTCAGAAAGATAAAATGGCTACTGAAGGCCAGAAACAGGGTCAGAGAAAATACCTCCAGCATGTGAGCAAAGAGAAAATGGACAGAGAGATCAAGGAGATTCGAGAATAACTCGATAGGATGATGTTGAAGATGTAGCAAGAAGCACGTAGATGTTGGAAGTATGAATGGACTTTGAAGAAGAAACCAAAATGGCATGTCCAACAGTTGGTTTCTAAAAGGCATAAACATGTGTTGAGGAGGTGGTTGAGGCATGTTGAAAACCTTAGTTCCATAGAAGAGAAAGTGGTTTACATTTTTGAAATAGTGATTGGAGAAACGCTCGGTTATGAGGAAGAGAGATCAAGCTTAGATCTCACATACTTCCAGGAGGGAAGGACATAGATTTTATCTTGACAGGTGGGAAAGGAAGAGGAGGCGAGATTGTCTGAAAGTCTCGAAAGCTCAGAGAAGAGTTCAGATTAGCAAGGAGAGTTGACAGAGGAGGATCATAGGTGCATTCTGATCATTGGAGGAATCAAAATATTCCTGCTAAATAACCCAGTCAAGGCCAGTGCATGTGTTGAATGTGCAGAAGATGAAAGACATCCAACGAATACTGTCATGGAGGAGAAAGGAGCAGACATTGACATCTACCCAAGAGATGAAAGGAGAAGGGGAGCATTCAGACAAGATGCTCACTCAGTGGGAAATAGAACTGAAGATGCTGGAGGGTTGTTTATGCAAACTAGTGATAGAGGAAGACTTCCCAAAGGAGACAATCATGCAGAGTGGAGAAGAATTCCAACCCGAGGAGCAGTTGGATGAAGTTGAATTCGTACCAGTGCAAGGAGAGATGGAGGAACTGGTAGAAGGAGTGATGTCAAAGGAGATTGTTGATAAGAAACTTAGTAATACTGTTGTATAATTTGAACCTACAATGGAGTGGAAATTCAAGGCCACATAAGATGAAAATAATGTGGGAGGATGATCTTCCCTTTGATGTTGTGAGGAAAAGGAGAAGATGCAGTAGTGAAGCAGATTCAATGAGAAGATCCATCTAGTGGACCAGTTGGAAGAGGAAATTGAACAAACTAGGAGGATGATGTTGAGATCAGCACAGGAGATAGCCATCAATAGAGAGAAGATGACTAGAGGAGAACCTGTAGTAGCACGACAACAACGACAAGGAAGAGGATGATATGGATAGTTCCACATCAAAGTATGGGACCCTGGAGGATTTCAATAGCAGCAACAAAGTATCCATCAGTAGGAGANGCCAACCCTCTCATTTTGAACTTTAATTTAAAAATTTAATGTAACTTAAAGTTTGAAGGATCGAGGAAATCTGAGCCACTCTTTTTGTACAGGTGAATTATTGTAATGTGTAGTGTCACCTTAAATGAATGACACTTGGGTAGATTTAGACCTGACTCAGACTGGATGTCCATTGAATGTAATTTAATGAAAGTAGGTGGAGGAAGGTTTGAGAGCCCCTCTTTTTCAAAAAGATCATTGCATAGAAATTCATTAGGAACAAGTGAGTTAGTTAAATAGTTAGCTCATAGTAGAGAAGAGAGGAGGGACATAGTTGAAGACTCTGTAGCAGTCCAACCTTGTAAAATTTTGTACAAAACCATTCATATTAATAGAAAGAGCATTTTTTCCTTCCCATGGGGTTTTTGTGTGTTTTTATGAGTTTTTCTTAATGTGTTTGAATGTTTTCTATATGTTTATGAATTCCATAGATGCATATATATTTCAATTTGTAGAAGTAGGAAGAATTATCTATCTGTAGATTCTGAGGGGTTTTGGGATCTCACGGCTCTACAAGGAGTGCACCTTAGAGTTCTTAGAGAAATCTAAAATCCAGCGCAAGGAGTGCATGAGAACTTTGTTTAGATTTTTGTGAGGAGCGTGCCAGGTGGGCACACCAAAACCATTTTAAATTCCATAAGGAATAGTGCGAGATAAGGAACACTAGAGTTACTGAACAATCTGAGGATTCAATGCAAGGCATGCATGAGAACTCTATTTCGAGATCTAAGAGGAGGTTGCCAAGAGGGTACAACATAAGGAGTAGTGTAAGGAGTGCACATCAAATTTTATGAACACTCTGAAGAATATATACCAGAGTTGTTGAATACTCTGAGGAAGCTCTGCAAGGAGTGCACAAGGACTCTACTTTGAGTTATGTGAAAAGGTTGCCAAGAGGTCACACTAGAAGGTAAATATCAAGGTGAGCAGTGAAAGTCTGCACAGGAAGTGAAAGGAGTGCGCCAGAAACAAAGAAGTTTTAGTTTCAAGCTCTGGAGGAAAGAGTTTGAGTGCCATAAGGGCACAAGAAATTGATAAGGAGAAAACGGTCGAGACCCTTAGAACTGAGTGGGTTGGAAGCTCAAGAGAAATAGTGCAAGTGTGCACACCACCAAATCAAGATGTGCAGAGGTTGAACCATCTACAGGTTTGAAATATCAGGAGAGATAGTCCGAGTTTAAGCAGAGCTAGCAGGAGAGTGTGCATGAGAATAATCTAAGTCTCAGACTGTAGGATAATCGCAAGGAGCAAGGAAGAAATATTTTCAGGTAAAGTTTCCAGTTTGAAGTCTCTGTAATTTTAGAGGGCATAGGGAGAGCACCAGAGGTCAAAATTTTCAAGTGACAAGCTCAGGATGGAGAGTTCAGGTACAAAGAGGGCATGAGAAACCACCTAGAGGGACAAAGTGTAGAGACCCTTTGAATTTTTAAAAACATTTCAAGCTTAGGAGGTGTAGCACAATCAAAGGTCGAGGACTCAACCTTGCCGGAGGAGGATAAAAAATGAAGACTTTGAAAAATTATTAAGAAAATCCTTCATTTGGAAGGAAAGTGGAGCAGCCGCAGAGAGGAGCTATAATAGTCATTGGATCGGTTGCAATAACTGATCTAAACCATCAAAATCCGGTCCATATAGGAGGAGGAGCATTCCACACAGGAGGACAGATCCCAACCACAGGATCTGAGTGTGTGGATAGACAACTGTCTGATTTAGGTAAGTTGCACAAGGTTTAATCCCTCGAAGTCATTCGGACTTCACCAATTCAAAGTTTTTCATTTTTATGCATAGGGGAAAAGTCTCCCGAAGTCCCGAAGTCCGAAGTGAATCGGGACCATCCATATGGAAGGACGTGTGTCA
>JASDQU010107248.1:176909-189151 GCA_032191745.1 Picea mariana | reverse complement strand
CCGAGTCATTGATCAAAGAGGACACGTGTCAGTGGATCATTGAGTGAGGAAGACCAACTATACAGGCAAAAAAAGAGGGAAGTGTCTTGGAGAAAGGACTCCCAAAGCTGTGAAAAATAGAGTGAATCTTGGTCATTTGTGCAGGTGGCACGTGGCTACGAATTCTGAAGTCCGAAGGAAAGGCACTCCAGAGGTCTTGGACAAGATTCGTTAAAATTTTGAGACTCTCGAAGGTCGAAGTCAATCTGAGACATTGAAATGGAGGAGGACACGTTGTGCCATATTTGTAGATCTGGAGAAATAACACTCTGGAGGAATTGGTTCGAGTTGCGTCAAGAATTCCCGAAGGGCCGAGAGTCAGAGTAGATATCGACCATTGATTTCAGTGGACACCTGTCAAGAGATATGAGGGTCCGGAGGTCTGGTACTCTGGAGGAAGTCGTGTGCAGAGTTGTGGGCACTTAAGGAGGCCCAAATGTTGGAGTCCCATAGTTGTTCGCATCTATCCATTCTCAAGGGACACGTGGAGGGAATATCTTTCCTCCACCAATTCGGTGCTCCAGAGGACAGAGTGCGTTAGACATCTGGAAATCCTGAAGCCCAGATTTCCAGAAAAAATCAGATTCATTGGTCATCAAAGGAGGAGGATCATTGATCTTTTAGCCTTCAGAGGTTCCCCAGTTCGACAATCCAGGGGACCTGAAGTATAATTCTCTGAAATACTTCGAAGCCCGAAGCCACGAAGTTAGTTGAGACTCGTCGATCTATGTTGACACGAAAAATGTCCGATCCAATTTGGGGTTCGGCTCTCCAGGGGCTTAGATAGTTAGAGTGGTGGAGAGCTCCAGATCCCAGAGTCATTATAAGCCATAAATCTCGATGGGTGTCATGAGCCATTGATCCCCTCCAATGTTCAAAATTTCTCCCATTCATGACTTCAAAGGAATTGAGTGGTAAGGAAGGTAGATGACCCAGATCCCAAAGTGTTTAGACCTTTCGAAGTAACGCCTTTTGGGTAGCTCCTGGTCATAGCCCAAGGTCACATGGTGTTTTCTCCTAAGTGAAAGGGGATAGGGGCCCTATATTGAAATTAAATAGAAAGGGTCTTAGGAAAAGAGCTCGTGGGTCTATCATTTGACATGTGTGAGAGATTAAGGACCTGTGAAGTTGGTTTTGGGGGCTCAGCAGGAGCCCGAGAGCTAATCTAGTTCCTTGTTTATGAATGATCCTAGAGTGGGAGGTCATGCAGACCCCAGGGAGAGGGTGGGGTTTGCATCACTTCATATTCTCATGTAAGATGAGTACCATCATTAAAATTGATGAGAATCTAGAAGGAGAAGAAAACCTCAAAGCATGGAAGTAAATATTAGTCCTCCTTCTGGAAGAACACGATTTAGAAACATTTGTTGAGGAAGTTCTAGAACCAGAGGAAGATGAGGCCAAGGAAAAGTATAAAAAGAAGCAAGCTATGGCTAAGAGGATTATTGCAAAATGAATCAAGAATCATCTAATCCATCATGTTTCTTTGTTAAAATCTCCGAAGAAGATGATAGATGCATTGACTCATCGATTTGAAGGAAAAAACATCAACAAAAGGATGACATTGAAGACCCAGATGAAGAATGCAAAGCTTCAATATTTAGAGTCAATTCACTCTTACTTCTCAAGAGAGAATTAGATCAAGGAACATATTGAAGTTATTGGAGACACTGTTGATGAAGAAGAAATGGTTATGACCACCTTGAATGGTCTCCCAAGGTCACGGGACTGATTCATTCAAGGATTATGATCAAGGAGGATGCTAATCAATTTTAGCAAATTATGGGAAGATTGCACTCAAGAGGAAGCAAGGATGGTAGCAAGAGAAGAGAAATTGAGGGATGATGATCAAGCTTTAGCTTCTCATACAAGGAAAGGAAAGAGTAAGAAAGAACCATAATCCCCAAAGAAACCTCAAAATTTGAAGAAGAATCAAAGATACTAATCAAATGTGATGTGTTTCTCTTACGGAAAATTGGTACACGTTGTAAAATTTCATCCGCTTATTCTTAAATTAAAATAAAAGGAAAAGGGAAAGATGCATCATGCTCATGCTGCTGAAGATGATGAACCATCGAAGAAAATTGCATGACAAGATTATTCAAGTGATGATGACTACATACTAATATTATCTCTCACAGGAATAGTCACCCCTATAAATGATAGTTGGTAGGTGGATAGCGATGCTTCTAAGAACATGACAGGGTATAAAGGTTCTCTATCAAACTTAATTTATAAAGACTCACCTCATAATGTGAATTTGGGTGATTGTTATCAGTATCCGATCAAAGGAGTAGGAGAGGCCTCCTACAAACCAGTTTCTGGGAAGGCCTTGAGGATGAAGGAGGTGCTTTATGTACTAGGTTTGAAGAAGAACCTTCTATCGATTTAAGCTTTGGATGAGAAGGGTTTCAAGGTTGCATTTGTATATAGAGAAGTTCTCATGTGGCCAAAATGAAATATGTTTGATGATGCAGTTGTTATCGGTGTCCAAGAAGGAGGCCTCTATAAATTAAAGGGACGCTCAGATTCAACATTGATTCAAGACACTGTGAATTCAAGTGAGCTATAGCATAGGATATTTTCCCACCTACACTATAGAGCTTTACCAATTGTAAGAAAGATGGTAACAGGATTACCATATATTCAGATGAATCTAGATGGCGTGTGCAAAAGTTTTTCACAAGGAAAGAATGTGAAGAACCCATTTCCAAGAAGTGATAGTAGAGCCAAAAGAGTCTTAGATATTGTACACTCAGACGTATTCAGACCGATGTCAGCACCATCACTCAGCGGGTACATATATTATGTATATTTTATTGATGATTACTCATGAAAAACTTGCATTTACTTCTTGAAGTAAAATGGTGAAGTATTTGGTAAGTTCAAGGAATTCAAGGAACTAGTAGAAAACCTAACAAAAAGGAAGATAAATACGTTGAGATCATACAATGGTGAAGAATTCACATAAGATGAATTATTATATTTCTACAAAGAAGTTTGGATTAAGAGGGAGCTCTCTACTCCCTATAATCGACAGCGAAATGGAGTGGTAGAGAGAAAGAATCAAACGATTATGGAAGCAGTGAAGGACATGATCCATGATCAAGATTTACCTATTTATGTATGGGAAGAAGTTTTGATGACACTTGTGTATGTACAGAACATAAGTCCTCATCGAGTTATTGAAAAAAAGACACTAGAGGAAATTTTTTCAGGAGATAAGCCATAGGTCATCCACCTAAGCATATTTGGTTTTGATGTAGACCCCCATTCTCTCCTTGGGGTTGCGCGACCTCCCGGTATAGGATCTTTAAAATACTAAGATGAATTGGTTTTTTGGGACTCTAATAGACCCTGGAATAAATTACACCCACACACAAGCCCTATTTACTCCTAAGGCACAGGTCATATGGTACCCATAGGACCTCTCCTTAGAAATTTTCAAATCTCAATGCCGATGGGCACTATCTCCCCTCCACTATCCCCTCCCCAATGTGACCTCGGGCTATAACCTAGGGCTCAACCTCCTTATCGGTCTACGTTCCTTCTCACAATCCATGGTTATGATTTACTTCAAAACTCCACGCTTCAGGAGTTCTGAGCTTTCCAAACACCCCTTTCTCCCGTTCTCTCACCTTTTGATTTCCTCCATAGTGACTTTCCCCCAAAGTGAATCTCCACACTCCATGTGTCTTTTCCTCCAAAAGGGAACTTTGTGCCCTCCTGGAAACCTCCTACTCAACGCATACAATGCGGAGCTCTCTTTTACAGATTTTTCAGTAACTCTGCGAGTATCCTCCCTTTGACACTCTTCTCTCGCTAAACTCAGAATAGAGTCCCGAAGAGGTTAGGGACCATCCATCATCCAAAGGGACATGTGCATAAGATATGCAACTCCAGAGTAGAAGCACTCAGGGAGTTTTGTAGATAAGGGAAGAGTGAACTCGCTGGATCTCTGAAGGCCGGAGAAGATCCTTGTCATTGGTTGCCAAGGGTTACGTGTCAATAGATCTCAAACTCAAGAGGAAAGTCACTCCAGGAGATTTCATATGCAGAGTGTGAAAAAATCCCAAAACTCCGAAGAGAGGAGTTAATCACAACCGTTCATTGCGAAGGACACGTGGAGAGAGATCTGAAAGTCCAGAGGTCTAATACTCTGAAAGGAAGCGATTGAGCGAAGTTGAAGAACTCCCAAATTCCATAAGGAGAGGAGAAGATCTGGACCACTAGATCTATAATGAAACGCGACAAAGATCTATGTACTCCAGAGGAAAATCACTCTAGAGGATTCGTAGTGTGAAGACACAAAAACTAACGAAGCGTGAAGTGGAGGAGTTCATTGGAACCATCGGATCGAAGAGGGACAAGTGTCAAAGGATCCCTCACTTCGGAGGTCATACACTCTAGAGGAAAGAAAAGAAAGGGTGGAGTGAAACTCACGGAGCACCTAAGTAACAAAATCGATCCAAGTCGTCTGTTAGGAAGGACAAGTTTCAGCAGATCATGGACTCTGGAAGTTTGTCACTGTGGAGGATTTGCATAGTATTTCTTCGAAAATTGTTGGAGCCTGAAGTCGTTGTGGGCCATAGATATTCGGTGAAGAGTGTGGACCGTTGATTCACATAGGATACATGTGGAGTGTGGATATTCACTTTGGGGGCAAGTCACTACGGAGGAAATCAAAAGGTGAGAGCACAAGATATATGGGTGTTTGGAAAGCTCAGAACTCCCGAAGCACAGAGTTCCAGAGTAAATCGTAACCATCGGTTGTGAGAAGGAACGTGGATCATAGATATGGTATGAGGGTGTTTTTACGAAGCTGAAGTCGTGAAGCGCTAATGAGGTTAAGACCTAGGTCATATCCCAAGGTCACATTGAAAAGGGGCTAGTGGAGGGGAGATAGCACCTATCGGCGTTGAGATTTGAAAAGAACTAAGGAGAGGGCCCATGGGTACCATATGACCTGCACCTTAAGAGGAAAGAGGGCCTGTTTAAATTCATTTGGGGTTCAAGGAGGAGCTCGAAGATCTGATTCGGCTCAGTGATTTAAAGATCCTTGACCGGGAGGTTGCGCAGCCCCGAGGAGAGAAGGGGGGTTTGCATCAGGTTTCTTGTATATGTGTATGTCCCTAAGGATAAGGGAACAAAGTTGGACCCATATGGAAAGAAAGGTATATTTTTTGGGTACACTGACACATTGAATGCCTATAGAGTACACATTCCCAGGCACCGGAAGATCAAGATTCGTAGGGATGTAACCTTCGATGAGGATGTAGCTTTTCAGAAATCAAATTAGGGTCATGCGGAGGAATCTCATGACGAAGAAAATTGAGTTCCTATATCCTTGAAGACAAGAGAAGTGGAAGAAAAGGAATCCATTCCTGAGGATCAGGATATGGCCAAACCACAGAGGAATGTGGAGAATCCTACATAAAAGAGAAAACCATCTTGGGCACAAGAGGCCATCAAAGATGCATAGAGATATGGTTCCCAGGATGGATCATCTAGGAAAGTCAAGAAACCAAAACTGTATCCCAACTATGTGGAATTATTGTGTGATATCATTGATGTAGAGCCTACCAAATATGAAGAATATACATGAAATAAAGAATTGAAGGATTCCATGGTCGATGAATACCAATCAATAGTGAAGAATGATGTTTGGGATGTGGTTCCCAAACCCAAGGAAAAATCAGTTGTGAGCTCCAAGTGGATATTTAAGATGAAGCATATTGTAGATGGAAGCATTGAGAAATACAAGGCTAGATTTGTAGCACGAGGTTTTCTCATAAGGAAGGAATTGACTATGAGGAGAATTTTTCTCCAGTGGCAAGATATACTTCAATAAGGGTTGTTCTTTCAATAACTATTGTGATGAAATGGAAGGTTCATCAAATGGACGTGAAGATGATATTTTTTAATGGGGTAATAAAGGAAGAGGTTTATGTAGAAAACCCACAAGGATTGTTTGTAGGTTAAAGAAGGAATTATATGGATTGAAGCAAGCACCGAGAGCATTGTATGGTTGAATTGTTAGTTTTTAATGAGCCTCGGATTTACCAAGAGAAGTATAGATCCTAAACTTTACTTCAAGGTTGAGGATGATGGACCAGTGATATTACTACTATATTTGGATGACCTGTTCTTGACAGACATGGAGAAGCTCATCATTGAGTGTAAGAGAAAACTCGATGCAGAGTTCTAAATGAAAGACCTAGGCTTTATGCACTACTTTTTGGGTCTAGAGGTATGGTAGAGGAAGAATGAGATATTCCTAAATCAAGGAAAATATGTTGTGGAGATCCTGAAGAGATTCAAGATGTTGGAGTCTAAACCGATGGCTACACCAATGGCATCAAATATGAATTTGTTGGATGATACGACTTCAGAGGTTGTGGATGCTACATTATCTAGGCAGATTATTAGATCATTGATGTATTTGACAAATACATGACCAGATATATGTTTTTTTGTGAACACCCTGAGTCAGTACATGGTTGACCCCAAACATGTTCACGTGATTGCAGTAAAACATGTGATGAGGTACCTTAAAGGTACTGTGGATTATGGGCACAAGTATGTTGGATATAGTGAGATCATTCTACTTGGATATTCAGATTCATATTGGGTCGGTATTGTTGGAAACTGGAAAAGTACATTAGGATGTTGCTTCACTTTGGGATCCGGTATGATTTCATGGATCAGTAAGAATAAATAATGTGTAGCACTCAGTACGGATGAGGAAGAGTATGTGGAAGCATGTGCAACAAGTCATGAATTGTTGTGGCTTCAGAAATTACTGAATGGATTATTCTATATTGTGATGGAGGCAACCTGTATCTTGTGCAAAAACCAAAGTTGTATAAATTTGTCAGAGAACTCAGTGTTTCATTATAGGTCGAAGCATATTGAAATAAGGTATCAAAATATCAGGGATATGGTGGAAAAGGGAGTAGTGGGGCTCCAATATGTGGTTACTGATGAGCAGGTTGTGGATGTGCTGACAAAGCCATTGTCAAGGATAAATTTTGAGTACTTCAGGGACAAGCTCGGTGTAGTCCCTCTTCAGAGCGAGTGGTGGATTTAGATGTTATCGTAGGGTAGTGGATGTCATGATGACCTATTGTAGCTATTGGAGAGATACCCACTAACCCTTGATTCATGTTGAGGAGATGAGTTACATATGTTATCGTAGGGTACTAGATGTCATGAATAAGATATTTGATCTTTCTGCGGGAAACTAGATAGTCTCTTGATGACATGTTGTAGCTATTGGAGAGCTACCCACCAGCCTTAGATGCATGCTGTGAAGTCACTATGGATTTCCTATGATGTATATATTTGTGTGTCTGATAGTCAATGGTCATGAGCTTGACATGTGGATGATGACAGTGTTAGAGTCTGTGTCGGATAGAATACCTTCCTCATTAACAAAGAGTGTTGAGATTTTATGTAATTTCAGAAGTTATTCCTAAGTGTAAATGTGAAATGGTTTATTGATAAGTCATGTATTTTAGGTATTTTAGAGTATAAATAAAGGTTATATCGATTCATTTTGATCACTCATTGAATATAAGTACAAGAGAGTAGTACGTACTTATCTAGGAGGCTATTCTTGGTTCATGTCTGGGTCTCTTTGGCCTTGATTTCATGAAAGAGAATTGTATGACATTGTACATGTTGGAGGAATCTATATTGAGGAAATTTTGCAAGTTTTTCTCCCCCTTAAGGGTTTCCCTGAGGATATATCTTATTGTTCTATGGATATCTGTCTTTCAGTTGTGATCCTTTTGCATATTAAATAATAATAAAACAATATAATACTTTAACTATTGGAAAAACAAAAAGAAATCAACATCAGCTACACTCATTCATAAGAAGACAATAAAAGAGGCAATTTTTTTTTTTTAACATAAGTTATGATTCTGTAAAATGAAAAAACACTAAATATGAAAAACCCTAACCCTCAGAAATGATGTGTCAAAAGGAATTCAAGTACTAAGGAGGATACTTGATATGTCAACTTCTTGAGAGTGCAACTTTCACATACAAAATCCATTTAGGGAATTTCTTGGACCATTATAGAAGTTAAACCATGTTATATTTCTTTTTTATGCCAATCGAGCAAAAAAAAATTTGGCTTATTTCAACCACCAAAATTGCAATTGAAATACCCTAAAGATGCACTAAAATTTTGAGACTTGAATAAGTATAGTAAAATTTCCAAGGTGTGGAACCATTATAAACTAGTAGAATAGGTGGCTGGCCACTAGCATCCACCTATATTAGTTCTCCCCCTTTAGGAGGTAATGGTCCCCATTTCATGAAGTTCCTCCATGATATGGGGAAACCTCTTCTAAATCTATCTCCTAGTGATCCACTTGTCTTGGTGAAAGAGTTTCCTTACTTTGACAACCTAATATAGTTGAATATATTTTTGGTGAGTTTCTTTCCTCTTGGTTTCCATAATGTGGTAAATTTTTTCATGCTCAATGCAATTAAAATTGAGTTATGTAGGGGCTAGGTTATTAGTCACTTCTTAGGTGTCCAAAAGAGGTGGAAAAAATGGTCAAAGAAACTCCACATTAAATACAAGGTGAAAGCCAAGAAAAGGGGTAATAATTAATTTCAAACCATAGCCTTGGTGATGGTGTAAGGACGATATGAGAGTGCATGGATCTATGGGGTATTATAAATAACTCTGGATGAAAATGAAACCATACCTTATCTCCCACCTAAAACTTGTGTGGAACCCATTACTAATCATGGCCATGCTTGTAATCGACATTAACTTTATACAAAATATAATGAGCTTAGTGTTGGATGTTATAGATCCATTCAAAAAATTTAATTTCTATATTAACCCTAGTATGAATATGGTAGGATCCTTCTTATGTAGATGCAATGGGCATAACTATGTCAATTGGGGACAATGGATAGAGCCCTGAGCACATTTCAAAAGTGCTATGGAGAATAGAGTTATGAAGGGATATGTTGTGGGTACATTGAACACAAGGAAGGGTCTCATCCCATGTGCGTGGATTTTTGTATTTATACATTTTTAATACATGCACAACCATCCTATATCATGGATGATTTTAGGGGCTAAATTTTTCTCATGGGATAATTTTACATGGTTTTATCCAAAACAATATTCATTATTCTAAAAATTATTCGCCCAAATTTTATACGATAAAATTATTTTACCTTAAAGTTCGCCAAAAGTTTATACAAACTACATAAAATCCTTAGAAATTTGAATATTTTTACAAAAATATCGCCAAACATTTATAGTTGTCATATGAAGGATTAGTAAGATTCGTCAAGGTTTCTACTGTTTTAAAAAAAAATCATCCTTAAAATCATCCCTGATCCTATTGTCTACCTCTATTTGTCCATCATTTTCAAGGTAGAAGGAAATACATTTGGTTATCTTAGTGTGCATAAGTGACCATAGGTTGGACAAGAAAGTACCTAGGAATGTACTATTTGTATTTTAAATGATTGTCCATGGGTGGCCAAAACGAACCCAAACATGCACAAAGAAGAGATTAGCAGTGACCTTTGGTACAATACACTTCACACAGGCTATCGAAATGGCCATCTTGGATAATCAATCAACAACTGCAGATATGCAGTCATTGTCATCTTTGGTTGAAGGTAGGACAAACATGTAGTCCATGGAGATGAACTCCACAATTTATCTAGTGTATATAGAGGAGTGTAAAACCCCTGCTTCATGATGGCAGGTTTGGTGATGACATTAGTAATGCATGATTAGGTAAACCTATGGCATCTTGTTATATATTTTCTAACTAGAAGTACATCTATAGAACTACCACTATCTTCTCCACATTGAAGTAGCCTACCACCCAACTATAATGTGCCTCCCAAATCAGATTCTCATGCTAACTTGAAGGAACATAGAGATGCACCATATTCCATAAAAATTAATCCTCATGATGAAAATCTAATATTGGTTTACCCATGCCCATTGTTCAATAGATAACAATGAAATTATGATTGTTGTCATAAGATTGGCTCTAGATATAAGTCTTGTGTCAACAAGAGTTGAGTTTCATGGTCATTATCACAACTAAATCTTAAATGGGATAGTCCATAATGCAATTTATGCTACCCTTATGTAGGTATGTTGATAACTTTTGATGGTGTTCATTATATAATGCTCCCTACATCTACATGATTTGGAGTGGCATGTGATCAATGTGGATGATTTTATCCTCCCACAAAATGTAATGCTTCCATTGGTTATTAGTATACACAATGGAGTGCATATCCTTGTCATAGGTGGGGTACCTGTGAACTATGCCAGAGAGTGTCTCACTATGATATGCCACCAGATGCCCTTTCTAAGTGAGGACTGCATTGATAGTATAATATGAATCATCTATATCAAACTTGAATGGTTATACCCAATAACTCCATCTCAATTTGGATGTACCTGTGTATGCCATTGAAATACTTTAGAACCAAGTGCCTCTTGGAGTATATGATACCCAACTTTGAGCATAAGGTATGGAATATATTGGTGTTCTACGACACCATATAGACTCTTTCCTACTGTAGAGATACTCATATCATGTTTTGGTCATCATAGTTTCCAACATGGTAAAATTCTTTCTTGAGGACAAGAACAAAGTCTACCCATGTGGGTTCTATTATAAATTTTGTAGGATCATCTCCAACATGTCTCTCTTGTAGCTAACCCACAAATCATTAACATGGGTAAGGTACTTAAGGTGTCAAGGTGATCCTTTTTCTACCAATTTTGTTTTAATAGAGTAACAACCCTATAACATATTTAATGATTCCTTGAAATCATCTATGTCTATATAGACTTCAAATAAACGGATGTCAAGGTTAACTTTTACTTTGAAGGTTTTCTCATTGCTAAAATGGATACATGTTGAAGGTATCTCTTCCACCTTTGGAAATTAATGAAGGATCTAGATGAAATTTTACATCTCTATCCCAATCCAAATGGGTTTAACTGATTAATTTGTTTACTTCACTATTTCAATAATTTATACAAAGCTAGTAAGTTCCCCTGGTATATTGAATACTTATCTTTGTGGCTTTAAGTTGTTTTTGTTATAGATCTTTTATAAACCAAGAAAATAGTCTAACAATAAAGGAAATATTAGGTTGACTCTAAATTATATAAATAAGGCTACTAACAATTTGTTGATAGAACATAGTGTCGACATTTAGAGAATCACACTCCTTGGTTTGCTTCCATTTTGATTGATAAGGTGTAGCGTAGGGTTTACAGTCTTCCATTCTCAAATTTTGTAAATGATTTGGCAGATATTTAGGTTGAGAAATAAAGTTACCATCATCCAATTTTAATACTTGGATGACTAAAAAGAAATGCAGTAGACCAAGGTCACTCATGTCAAATGTATCAACTAACTATTTCTTTGAACCCAAAACTAAATTAACATTGCTTTCATCAATAGCTAGTTCATCTACATATAATGCAATAATTAGTGTTTCACCATTTACCTGCAATACATATATACCATGATTCAATTAACGACATTTGAAGCAAAGATTAAGCCAAGATTCAGGAAGAAGTGGTCTATCTTCCCATTCCATGCCATTGAGGCCTATTTCAAAAAAGACAAAGATTTATTCAATTGGCATACAAGACTACCATTCTTATCAAAATCATGGGTTGCACCATATAAATATCCTCAATAAGATCACCATGTAGAAAACAAATTTTAACATACATCTCATGTACTTCCCATCTAAATTAAGGAGCAAGTGAAAGAATCATTCAAACATAGTTCATCTTTGCAATTAGGGTAAAGGTCTTAATATGGTTGACGCCTTTTTCTAAGAAAATCCCTTAAATAACAAATGAATATTATGTCTTTCAACATCACCTTTAAATGTGAATTTAGCATCACCTTTAAATGTGAATTTGATCTTGTAAACCCATCAACATTTCAGTACTTTAGATCTTCCCATAATTTATATTATTAAAGAATAAATCATACAAATGACTGAGAGTACTGAAAACTATTTCAAATGTACTATTTATTACATCATGACCACATATATTCTTAAATTTTAACTCAATTAACCCAAGTAACAATATAAAAGTCATAAATAAATTATCTAAACATGTATTACTTTGTTCATGATATTCTCTTACAACATGCAATTATTAC
>JASDQU010107248.1:157481-172495 GCA_032191745.1 Picea mariana | reverse complement strand
ATTGGGTTTTGATTGTTTTATATGTGATATTAGTGCATCTGATTAGACGATATGATTATGGATATATTTCTGACATGATTCATTGATGATGCAGGATGACGATAGCTAACCGACCAGACTCACATATGGAGTAAATGGGTCACACACGACTACCAAAGAGGTTGAGGGAGAGGTGTGGACAGCAGCCCTGCCACAACCTACTAGCACTCCCGACATGGCTTGAACTATAGGTTAATGATTACCTAGTTCGAGAGGACCCATGATTTCGTGAGGGAAGACTGCGCCAGTCACTCACGATGATTCTAAGGGGTGCGCAATAATGCGAGGGACTTATTCCTTAGAAGCCCTTAGTCTCCCACAAGTTCACCTGGCAAAGTGTTGACTCCAGGTGTTATTGATGTCTACCAATCAGTCAAGAAGTGAGTGGCACCCTTGGAGCACATGGTGCATCCTGAAGGGCATGTCGCGCAAAAGAAACAAAAGTGATGAGTGGCACCCTTGGAGTAGGTAGTGCGTCCTGAAGGGCACGTCGCATTGATGATGATAAAGGAACGAGCCTAGATGGCCCTAAGACAAATATCTCATTAAGAAATTTTAAAAACAACTTCCCTAATTAAAATGTCGCCCAGTTCAGAATCTAAGTCCTTAGTCTAGAACTTCGCTAGGGATAAAATTTTGTCTACCCTTAAGAAAATATCTCTATAAAAATAAAAAAATAAAGTTTAAAAAAAAAAAAAACCACTTAAGCAATAATTGTGGACTTCATAAATTTTTGGGTAAAATGAAGAAAGTAAGAACTTAAATAAAATCTATGGATATAAAAGGTAAAGAAGAAATTAATTATTTAACTTGTGAAAGTGTAAAAAGATATTAAAATAATAAAAAAAAAGGAAAAGAGGATAAATTGCACAACTGTCGTTTTTAGCTCCTTTAGAAAGGGGAAAGAGGGAAATTATAAAATTTAGGAAACTAGGGAAAGGGAGGTAACATAAAAAGGGAAAGATGGGAAACTTAAGGTAAAAAGCGGGAGGTCAACTTAGTAAAAAATTTGCAATTAAGAACCTTCTAAATTGAACTAATTTAGCAACTTCATTTTAGGGAAAGTCTTTAAAACCTATAAGGGAATCTAGGGACACCTAGGAGTAAATTTAGGAGTAACTCTAGGTGGGTGAGGGAAATAAGACAATTTAATAAATTAAAGAAAATAATTATTGGAGGAATGTGGGGGATGAATGATACTTGTACGAAGGAGAAATTTTAGAAGATTTTTATTTAAAACTTAAATTAAATGAGATTTAGGGAAAGATTCGAAGTTCTAAAACTCTATAAAAGAGAGTAAGGAGGAGGAAGAGGGGGAGCAGCTGTTAGCGTAATGTTACACTGCCGGATTAGTGACTTGACTGATTTACTTGTGGGAGTTGGGATTTCCCAGCTTGGAGAGGAGTGGTAGCTCGGCCTTGCGAGGTGATCTGGGAGATAGATGTACCATCTGGATAGTGTGTAGCCCCTTTGCAGCTCGGGGGGCTAGGGGGGGAGTGGAGTACCCCTAGCGTTAGTTGGGAGGTACCGATGAGGTCACAATGGTCAGCGGGCGGGAGCGTCATGGAGCGCGCGGTCGTCATTCGAGGTGAGCGATAAGGCAACAGTATGATTTTTTAATTTGGTAGAATAGAATGCATTATAACTTATGCTGGGATCAAAATATCAGTTGTAAATGGATTTAAAAGATGTTTTTATTTATTTACTCAGCGATTATAATTGTAACTGCTGTTTTTATTTAAATTTCTCATGTGACAAGTATTAATGTTGCAGATCATGTACAATTTATATTCTATATGTTTCTTGTGTATGAAAAACAACTAATAAGCTATTGAATAACCTCATGATAAAATGTTGGTAATTAACCATATTTATGTATAATATCCGAGTCGGATGAAATACTTCCAATAGTAAGTGAGTACTTCTATTATCTTATTGCCTGAGGAGTGACAGATCGATGAAATAATTTCTACGTTGACCGAGTATAACTCTGGTTATTGAACGGTTCTAAATATCTAATATATACATATAGATATCGCAACACCATTCAATATTAATATAAACAATCTTCATTCAAGTCAAAATCTACTACAAATCACTGAATCTATTAACTACCTAATCGGATTAAAAAATCAGGTATAGTTTCATTAAGCTATAAAAAAAAACATGAATACCTAATTCTACGGAAAATCGTGGGCACTATTAACCATATAAAGTGATTAAAAAAATTAGGTAAATGAATAAAAAAAAATCAGGTGTAAACTTGGACGTATCGATTAAAAAAAAGTCAGGCGTAAACTTGGATTCATCTGTCAGATAGGGACATCCCAAAAACAGGAAATAAAGTAAACAGAAACAATGTAAACAATTGCCTTTGCTCTATATTACCTAACTTATAATAAAAGTTCAAAGGTTTGACTTAAAAAAATCAAATATAAATTTGGAGGCATTGATAAAAAAAATGGAGTGGGTTAATTCTGGAGTAATCTTAGTTACTATTCACAGGTTATTTGGTTGTCTGTTTTTAAATTTTGACCAATCCAGTACTCTGATCCATTTTCTTTTAGAGCATCTGGGTTGATTTAAAATGGGGCAAAACCTTTGAAATGCATTTTAGGTTTAGAAATTAAGCCATGCAATGTTATGTAATGTAAATTTTATGCTTAGAAATTTTGTAATGTAATTTTATGTGATGTAACTTTTGCGTTGGGACTGTTAAGAAATGTAAATTAAGTTTGGAATTGATGGTAATGCCTCTGTGTTTAGAATTTACATATCTGATATTTGACCGAACTTACAGGTCTGAGATGCATTTTATGTTTAGAAATTACATGTCTGAAACGCAGTAAATGTCTGAAATGACTGTAATGCATTTATGTTTAGAATGGTCGAATTTCTGGAAGTCATGCAATGTTAGGACAATAACGTGCACAGTGTGGCATGAGGCATTGCCAAGATAAGGCGAATTATCCTTTTCTGGAGAAATTTCCTCTGTTGTTCATCATTGGATTTGGTCAATCTAGCCTTGTGTCTGCAACTTTTAGCTGGCGAATTTGACGGAGTAATCCTTGTCTCTACAATTTGCTCTTACACACGGCTGTACAACCCTTTTCCTCTACTAGAATCATGCCTAGGTTGTCAGGTTACACCTTCACCTCTGAGACCGATATACTTGTTGTCTACACCCTTTTTCCCTGCAAAACCATGTTAAAGAAACCGTTGTATGGTCATTCCTTGCAGGTCGCGTCTAGTTATGGGCGGAAATAATTTACCTCTGCGAGTGGTTCAGGCATCGGTTGTTTGACTACGTTGCTTCTTTTCCTCTTTATTATTGACATGTTTTCCCATAAAATGAATGGCGGGTCCAAGCACTTATTTTTGTTTGACATGCATGCATAATGTAAGGAATCCAAATGTTTAACGGAAAGAAAATTATTTGCTACATATTCAAAGTACTATTATATATGTCTGGGTTTGTAGTAATCAAGGTTGGGGTCTTCTTTATTTCAGCTTTTACTATTTAGAATCCATCATGATGGAGATGGAGCATAAGGCCAATCAAATTGCACCCAGGCCATAACTATTCTCATTGTTAAAACCATGCGAGTATTTATTACGGTTATTTTAGGGTTATTCAATTGAAGCTTATGTCTTTTCCATCGAGATTCTTAATTTTATTATACTCTGTCCTATATTAAGTTATTTCCTTCCTAACAGTAAGACATGCAGTGATATATATTTTCACGTAATGAATATGAAATAAGTTAAATCGCATCTCTCAATCCTCAAATTGCAGTGTGAAATTACTTGAACGAAACGAGGTCGAGAAGTTCATTTACAAGTACCAATTTTCAAAGTCAAAGTTAAACCAACATTGAATTTTGTCAACCTAAAAAAGGAATTATCAAAATTATTATTTATTCAAAAGTGTTATTTTTATTATTATTTATTCAAAATTGTTATTTTTATTATTATTTACTCAAAATTGTTGTTTCAATTTTACTGCCAAATTTTGTCCAACCTAAAAAGATACTTGCTATAGCATGAATGAATACTAATAGTAACACCTTTTGATTTTCAAATATAACAAGTTACTAATCATTTTTAGAAGAGTTTTACAACAATTCAAAATGGTAGTTATTCCCTTGTGTTTCTTTCTATTCTTCATGTAATTCCTTTTGCTCAATTGTTTTCTTTTTATATTGCATATTGGATTGATTAATCATAATAGATTATTTTATTTGGCACTGTGATAGGTATGAAGGGCATGTGTTTAGTCACTTCATATGCCACTAGAAATGTTAGCTACAGTTGAATTAATGAATGATTAATTCTGTGCCTTGACGTAAAAGTAGATGACTACCCTTGCTTCTTGATTTAAATAAAGTTGTTTTCATTTTGCTCGCACTTATGTCGTTTCATGACGGATTTTGTAATCAAATTCTCTTGCACCGTGAAATTCTTATAATGTGTGTTGATTCATAAAACTTTATTGCGCAAGGATTTTCCTTGATGTTTGTTGAATTAGCATATTTAGTTGATCTGGATTGTGTCGGGCAGGATGTAGACACTTCCATGTTCCTCAGAACAGTCGCCAGCTCTAGGACCTTAAATGGTTAAAATCAATGAGAACCTGGGCTTGAGAATTTATTATGTGTCTTGGAGGTCCTAACCATTACAGGGTAGGATGGGCGGGTAGTCAGTCTTATTATTTACTTCGGTTGATTGTTGTTCATTGATGGCAGATGTTGATGTGATGTGCATCTTAGATCGTTATGTTGATATCATAGTTTCATGTGTCATGATTCATCGTCATGTGGCGGCGCAGAGTATAATGTCTTGTTACACTTGTACACACGCACACACACACAAAAAAAAAAATTTGCACTTGTTATAAGAGGTTTGTCATTGTAACGAGGAGGTTTGTTACATTGGAGGAATCTATAATGAGGAAAGTTTGCAAGTTTTTCTCCCCCTTGAGGGTTTCCCTGAGGATATATCTTATTGTTCTGTGGATATCTGTCTTTCAGTTGTGATCCTTTTGCATATTAAATAATAAAAAAAAAATATAATACTTTAACTATTGGAAAAACAAAAAGAAATCAACATCAACTACACTCATTCATAAGAAGACAATAAAAGAGGAAAAAAATTCTTTTTAACATAAGTTATGATTCTGTAAAATGAAAAACCCTAACCCTCAAAAATGATGCGTCGAAAGTAATTCATGTACTAAGGAGGCTACTTGATATGTCAACTTATTGAGAGTGCAACTTTCACATACAAAATCCATTTAGGGAATTTCTTGGACCATTACAGAAGTTAAACCATGTTATATTTATTTTTTATGCCAATCGAGCAAATATTTTTTTGGCCTATTTCAACTACCAAAATTGCAATTCAAATACCCTAAAGATGCACTCAAATTTGGAGACTTGAATAAGTATAGTAAAATTTCCAAGCTGTGGAACCATTATAAACTAGTAGAATAGGTGGGTGGCCACTAGTATCCACCTAGATTAGTTCTCCCCCTTTAGGAGGTAATGGTCCCCATTTCATGAAGTTCCTCCATGATATGGGCAAACCTCTTCTAAATCTATCTTTTAGTGAGCCACTTGTCTTGGTGAAGGAGTTTCCTTACTTTGACAACCTAATATAGTTGAATATATTTTTGGTGAGTTCCTTTCATCTTGGTTTCCATAATGTGGTAAAATTTTTCATGCTCAATGCAGTTAAAATTGAGTTATGTAGGGGCTAGGTTATTAGTCACTTCTCAGGTGTCCAAAAGAGGTGGAAAAAATGATCAAAGAAACTCCACATTAAATACAAGGTGCAAGCCAAGAAAAGGGGTAATAATTAATTTCAAACCACAGCCTTGGTGATGTTGTAAGGACCATATGAGAGTGCATGGATCTATGGAGTATTATAAATAACTCTTGATGAAAATGAAACCATACCTTATCTCCCACCTAAAACTTGTGTGGAACCCATTACTAATCATGTCCATGCTTGTAATCGACATTAACTTTATACAAAATATAATGATCTTAGTGTTGGATGTTATAGATCCATTCAAAAAATTTAATTTCTATATTAATCCTAGTATGAATATGGTAGGATCCTTCTTATGTAGATGCAATGGGCATAACTATGTCAATTGGGGACAATGGATAGAACCCTGAACACCTTTCAAAAGTGCTATGGAGAATAGAGTTATGAAGGGATATGTTGTGGGTACATTGAACACAAGGAAGAGTCTCATCCCATGTGCATGGATTTTTGTATTTATACATTCTTAATACATGCACAACCATCCTATATCATGGATGATTTTAGGGGCTAAATTTTGCTCATGGGTTAATTTTACATGGTTTTACCCAAAAAAATATTTGCTATTCTAAAAATTATTCACCCAAATTTTATATGATAAAATTATTTTACCTTAAAGTTCGCCCAAAGTTTATACAAACTACATAAAATCCTTAGAAATTTGAATATTTTTACAAAAATGTTGCCAAACATTTATAGTTGTCATATGAAGGATTAGTAAGATTCGCTAAGGTTTCTACTGTTTAAAATAAATTTTCATCCTTAAAATCATCCCTGATCCTATTGTCTACCTCTATTTGTCCATCATTTTCAAGGTACAAAGAAATATATTTGGTTATCTTAGTGTGCATAAGTGACCATAGGTTGGACAAGAAAGTACCTAGGAATGTACTATTTGCATTTTAAATGATTGTCCATGGGTGGCCAAAATGAACCCAAACATGCACAAAGAAGAGATTAGCAGTGACCTTTGGTATAATACACTTCACGCGGGCTATCAAAATGGCCATCTTGGATAATCAATCAATAACTGTAGATATGCAGCCATTCTCATCTTTGGTTGAAGGTAGGCCAAACATGTATTCCATGGATATGAACTCCACAATTTATCTAGTGTATATAGAGGAGTGTAAAACCCCTACTTCATGATGGCAGGTTTGGTGATGACATCGGTAATGCATGATTAGGTAAACCTATGGCATCTTGTTATATATTTTCTAACTAGAAGTACTTCTATAGAACTACCACTATCTTATCCACATTGAAGTAGCCTACCACCCAACTATAATGTGCCTCCCAAATCAGATTCTCATGCTAACTTGAAGGAACATAGAGATGCGCCATATTCCATAAAAATTAATCCTCATGATGAAAATCTAAGATCGGTTTACCCATGCCCATTGTTCAATAAATAACAATGAAATTATGATTGTTGTCATAAGATTGGCTCTAGCTATAAGTCTCATTTCAACAAGAGTTGAGTGTCATGGTCATTGTCACAACTAAATCTTATATGGGATAGTCGATAATGCAATTTATGCTACCCTTATGTAATGTTTAGATGGAACTATTGTAGGTATGTCGATAAATTTTGATGGTGTTCATTCTATAATGTTCCCTACATCTACATGATTTGGAGTGGCATGTGATCAATGTGGATGATTTTATCCTCCCACAAAATGTAATGCTTCCATTGGTTATTAGTATACACAATGGAGTACATATCCTTGTCATAGGTGGGGTACCTGTGAACTGTGCCAGAGAGTGTCTCACTATGATATGCCACCATATGCCCTTTGTAAGTGAGTAATGCATTGATAGTATAATTTGAATCATCTATATCAATCTTGAATGGTTGTACCCAATAACTCCATCTCAATTTGGATGTACCTTGTATGCCATTACAATACTTTAGAACCAAGTGCCTCTTGGAGTATATGATACCCAACTTTGAGCATAAGGTATGGAATATATTGGTGTTCTACGACACCATATAGACTCTCTCCTACTGTAGAGATACTCATATCATGTGTTGGTCATCATAGTTTCCAACATGGTAAAATTCTTTCTTGAGGACAAGAACAAAATCTACCAATGTGGGTTCTATCATAAATTTTGTAGGATCATCTCCAACATGTCTCTCTTGTAGTTATCCCACAAATCATTAACATGGGTAAGGTACTTAAGGAGTGTCAAGGTGATCCTTTTTCTACCAATTTTGTTTTAATAGAGTAACAACCCTATAACATATTTAACGATTCCTTGAAATAATCTATGTCTATATAGACTTCAAATAAAGGGATGTCAACGTTAACTTTTACTTTGAAGGTTTTCTCATTGCTAAAATGGATACATGTTGAAGGTATCTCTTCCACCTTTGGAAATTAATGAAGGATCTAGACGAAATTTTACATCTCTATCCCAATCCAAATGGGTTTAACCGATTAATTTGTTTACTTCACTATTTCAATAATTTATACAAAGCTAGTAAGTTCCCCTAGTATATTGAATACTTATCTTTTGTATCTTATATATCTTTTAAGTTGTTTTTCTTATATATCTTTTATAAACCAAGAAAATAGTCTAACAATAAAGGAAATATTAGGTTGACTCTAAATTATATAAATAAGGCTACTAACAATTTGTTGATAGAACATAGTGTCGACATTTAGAGAATCACACTCCTTGGTTAGCTTCGATTTTGATCGATAAGGTGTAGCAGAGGGTTTACAGTATTCCATTCTCAAATTTTGTAAATGATTTGGCAGATATTTAGGTTGAGAAATAAAGTTACCTTCATCCAATTTTAATACTTGGATGACCAAAAAGAAATGCACTAGACCAAGGTCACTCATGTCAAATGTATCAACTAACTATTTCTTTGAACCCAAAACTAAATTAACATCACTTTCATCAATAGCTAGTTCATCCACATATAATGCAATAATTAGTGTTTCACCATTTACCTGCAATACATATATACCATGATTTAATTAACGACATTTGAAGACAAGATTCAGGAAGAAGTGGTCTATCTTCCCATACCATGCCATTGAGGCCTATTTCAAAAAAGACAAAGATTTATTCAATTGGAATACAAGACCACCATTCTTATCAAAATCATGGGTTGCACCATATAAAAAATCACTGGGGTAAAGGTCTTAATATGGTTGACGTCTTTTTCTAAGAAAATCCCTTAAATAACAAATGAATATTATGCCTTTCAACATCACCTTTAAATGTGAATTTAGCATCACCTTTAAATTTGAATTTGATCTTGTAGACCCATCAACATTTCAGTACTTTAGATCCTCCCATAATTTATATTATTAAAGAATAAACCATACAAATTACTTGACAGTACTGAAAACTATTTCAAATGTACTATTTGTTGCATCATGACCACATAGATATTCTTAAATTTTAACTCAATTAACCCAACTAACAATATAAAACTCATAAATAAATTATGTAAACATGTATTACTTTGTTTAGGATATTCTCTTACACCATGCAATTATTACTTACATTATATTTTAGATTTTTATTAAAAATATTTGAGACTGGAAAGTTATTAAGAATCAATAATTTTGATTTTATATATGTGTTATATAAGAAGAAGTGATATAGTGTAATACTTCTTTTTAATTGAGAGTTATTAAGAATTAATAATTGTTTTGATATATATGTTATATAAGAAGAAGTGATATGCTGTGATACTTTTTAATTTTTCTTTTGGAATTAGTGTCAATTTTATATTAATTTCAGTTTTTTTTTTCACATTTTTTTTATTGAAAAGATTATAGATTTAACAATTTTGTGTACTATATAGTATTTAAGACATTTATAGAAGAGAACACATGTTGTATATGTGTTATATATAAAGAAGAGATATAGTATAATACTTTTCTTTAATTTTTAGTTTATAGAATTAATCTCAATTTTGTATTAATTTGTGATATTTTCCTTTTTTTTATTGAAAAAATTGTAGATTTGAAAATTTTATGTAAAAAAAAACATTTAAAACATTTGAAAAGGAAAAAACATGTTTTAAAAATGATATAGATAAAAATGCATTTATGAATGATTTGTTGTCATGATACACATAATAGTTATATATATTATATACAGAATGTGTTCATATATTCTACATATGTAAAAGAGAAATGTGTTTATTTGGTTTTAATTCCCCTTTTACAAATTTATACTATTTCATCTTTTCATATTATTTTTATTTAATAATTTATAAGTATTTATCAATTTGATGTTTTCTATATAAATGAAAGAAAAAAGTAGTTGTAATTTTCTATTATTTAATTTTATATAAATTAAAATCTTTTTAATTATTTATTTTTATTAAAAATATTTTAAACTGGAGAGTTATTAAGAATCAATAATTGATTTGATATATGTGTCATATAAGAGGAAGTGATATGTGTAATACTTCTTCTTAATTTTTCTTGAGAGTTATTAAGAATCAATGATTGATTTGATATATGTACGATATAAGAAGAAGTGATATAATGTGATACTTTTTAATTTTTCTTTTGTGGAATTAGTGTCAATTTTATATTAATTTCAGATTTTTTTTTTCACATTTTTTTTTATTGAAAAGATTGTAGATTTAACAATTTTGTGTGCTATATAGTATTTAAGACATTTATAGAGGAGAACACATGTTGTATATGTGTTATATATAAAGAAGAGATATGTGTTATATATAAAGAAGAGATATAGTATAATACTTTTCTTTAATTTTTAGTTTATAGAATTAGTGTCAATTTTGTATTAATTTGTGATATTTTCCTTTTTTTTATTGAAAAGATTGTAGATTTGACAATTTTATGTAAAAAAAAATATTTAAAACATTTGAAAAGAAAAAAAACATGTTTTAAAAATGATATAGATAAGAATGCATTTATGAATAATTTGTTGTCATGTTGTGATGCACATAATAGTTATATATATTATATACAGAGAATGTGTTGATATATTCTACATATGTAAAAGAATGTAAAAGAGAAATGTGTTTTATTTGGCTTTAATTCCTCTTTTACAAATTTATACTATATCATCTTTTCAAATTATTTTTATTTAATAATTTACAAGTATTTATCAAATTGATGTTTTCTATATAAACGAAAGGAAAAAGTAGTTGTAATTTTCTATTATTTAATTTTATATAAATTAAAATTTTTTTAATTATTTATTTTTATTAAAAATATTTTAGACTTGAGAGTTATTAAGAATCAATAATTGATTTGATATATGTGCTATATAAGAAGAAGTGATATAGTGTAATACTTCTTCTTAATTTTTCTTGAGAGTTATTAAGAATCAATAATTGATTTGATATATGTGCGATATAAGAAGAAGTGATATAGTGTGATACTTCTTAATTTTTCTTTTGTGAAATTAGTGTCAATTTTATATTAATTTCAGATTTTTTTTATTGAAAAGATTGTAGATTTAACAATTTTGTGTACTATATAGTATTTAAGACATTTATAGAAGAGAAGACATGTTGTATATGTGTTATATATAAAGAAGAGATATGTGTTATATATAAAGAAGAGATATAGTATAATACTTTTCTTTAATTTTTAGTTTATAGAATTAGTGTCAATTTTGTATTAATTTGTGATATTTTCCTTTTTTTATTGAAAAAATTTTAGATTTGACAATTTTATGTAAGAAAGAATATTTAAAATATTTGAAAAGGAAAAAACATGTTTTAAAAATGATATAGATAAAAATACATTTATGAATGATTTGTTGTCATGTTGTGATGCACATAATAGTTATATATATTATATACAGAGAATGTGTAAACATAACACACGGGTAATGGATAAATTATGGGCACTTGGTTGTCCAACTTTTAAAATCTATAGATCACACAATGTGGTGCATGTCAATTTTGATGAGATGATTTCCATTTCAAAAATATGTGTAAAGTTTTTTTAAATTACAAAAAATAACATACAAAATGTTTAATTCTAAAGCAAAATTTTCATAGTATCACATTAATAACTAAAAACATTCATAAACACCTCTATGTTATAAATTTGTTAATCAGGAAAAAATAATTACATTAGAAATGTGAAGTTACACCCATGTCATAGATTATATATAAAGAAACAAAGCATTTCATCAGAGGAAGTTACATCATATTATAGATTTGTATATAAGGTTACAATACATTTTATTGGAGTTTTATAATTATAAATATTTTTATATAAGGAAACAATGTATTTTATTAGAGTTATGTAATTGTTTTATGTTAGGAATTTGGATACATAAAAATATATTACATTGAATTTTTACTTTATTTTTTTAAAATATAAAATTTATAAATATGTTTTTTAATGTTAATTTTATATTTTATTTATATGTATATCTTAAAAGATTATAAGTTTTAAGTGTTTATCGAGGTAGGGTATGTACATCATAAAATTTAGGAAAGGATCCTTTACCTTACAAACAAAAAATCTCATATGTCAATTTAATGTCTTAATTATAACATTAAAATTGGATTATTATTATTATTAAATTTATATTAATATAAAATATAAATAAATGTATAGTTTATTAATTTAATAATTTAAATTTATATTTACATAAAATATAAATATAAATTTTTTATTTTTAATCTCATAATTCTTTTTAAAAAAAAATAATTGTTTTAATTATTAAATATTTATTGAATTATATAATGTACATGTTTAGAAAAGAAATGCATTGCACTTTCCTTTTATCTTGACATACAAATTTAAATTTATAATATCAATTTTCATAGTTTTCCTTGGAAAATTGATGCTCGAAATTCTCATGATCAATTCATGGCGTGACCAATAGTCAATTACAAGTACAGAAAACTTCGAAATAATCGGTTGGTTACCTGCATACAACCATATTTCGAAAGGCCATTGAAACTATTTATGTGAAAACATTGAACAGGCAATGGACAGTGTTAAAGGTAGATTCCGGAAGCCAATAATTGTAAAACGCTTTACTCACGAAACCTGTCACTTCAATATGATGAGTAACACCAGTTTTTAAAGTTATCTGTTGAGAGTAAAATCAGCTTTTAAAGTTACTAGAAGGTTCAGGACATTTGGAAAATTTGATTATATCATGGACGTTGTTATCTACTCATTTTCGATAAAGTTTGATTGTATTTTCTTTTCGATATCTCTCGATGTCATATCAATATCAACACATGAAAACAAGTGCGTACAGTGAAATAGCAAATTATAAAATTCATTGCATCTGAGGTTCGATGTGGATGAAGATATATTTTACACCATGTAAGTTTTTTGCTACCAACTTCTTCTCCAGCTGGGACATTTACATTCTGCTGCTGGAAAGTAATAATAAGTCATGAAATTGCAAATTGCAATATCAATATCAAACAAGTGCCAACAGTGAAATTGCAAATTGCAAAATACATTGCATCTGAGTTTCGATGGAGAATATTTCGTCTTCTCTATCCGGGACATTTACATTATGCGATTGGAAAGTAATAATCCTTGTCTTGTCTTTTTTTACGGTTGATAACATCCTCATAAAGTTAAAAAAAAAAAAAGTTTAAAAAAAAATTGAAATCCAAATGGAATTCTATAACGGATAGATGTAATAAATCTTGTTCATGCCCTTACCAAGGTCGTTGTCATAGGTCAAGTAAGATGTTTTCTAAAATTAAAGATTATAGGAAATGAAGATTTTTTTAGGATCCGCTAGAAATTGTTGGATTAGTATATTTAAATGATTATTTCTATAGAATCCGAGTGTTTTGGGAGTTTTTAAGCATGCTGAATCCATTTCTGCATTTAAAAATGAATTTTGAACAACAAAAAATAGTGATTAGTGTAAATTTATATGGTCGGATTATGGAGAAAAAATCCATTTCTTAGAACAGCTAGCCAACGCCTTTTTCTAAACATCCTATTTTTTGAATTTTTTTTGTGGGTATCAGGCAAAACAGATTTTGGTGAAATCACTCTTTCTTATTGCCCATGCAGCAAGGCTGTCCCCATAGGTCAAGTAAGGTGTTTTCTAAACATCCTATTTTTTGAATTTTTTTTATGGGAATCTGGCAAAACAGATTTTGATGAAATCACACTTTCTAATTGTTTAAATTGCATTTTTGAATGTATAAATAATAATATTTTTTCCAAATAAATTGTAACATCTATATGAAAGAACTAAACTTCTGAAAAATAGGCCAGGCCATGCTCAGAGTGGAGCAGATAATGTTTAAATATATTGACACGTTAAACTTCGAGCCGTTTCGTTATTACTTGACGTAATGTTTCGAAAACAAACACGTTCTCTCTGTATCTTGGTTTTCCCTTTCACGTTTATATTGATTTCCTCCTTCTCTCTTCGTCTCTCGAGTTTTCCCTTAACATTTATAGTATATTGATTTCCTCGTGGTGTCTTTTTCTTTTGGTAGGGAAAATGCGAGAATATACAGAAGTCCATAAAATGCATTTTATAGAGGCCTAACAGCAATGTTAGGTACGAAATGTGGAAAATATTAAAATGGTAAGTTAGTGTATATCCAACACTTTTGAAACATGTTTTTATGTGCTTCTCGCCTGGCTCGTAATATGATAATTTAACACGTATATACAATGCATTTTATATGGCTCGCGATCATAGTAAAATGAAAATTTTAAGTATTGAATAAAGTATATTAAAAAGGTAAAATTATGGTTTTATAAATAAATATGGGATAAAATAAAATCAAAATATTATAAAGAAGTAACCTAGATATAGAGCGGGCGATAAAGATCATGCTTAATATCTAATTATGTATTTTTATTGTGAAACACTTACAATATGAGCATTATTGGTTCGGTTTACAAATTCAGGAGAGTCACTTCATTTGCCTCACCTCATCAAGACACTCATAAATATATTCGTTACACCAAGCTTCTTTTTCACAACCGTCGCGCAAACTCCTGCTGTTAACTCTCCAAGAAACCCTCCGTGGTTGCAGACCAGAGGTGCTTGGTAACTTAAGAAATAAATGTTTTTTGTATTTTTCAGAGATGGATCAATGGGATAACTCAATTCAACTTATAGCATCCAGACATCAAAGTGATAAACAAATAAACAGTGCTCTCCAAGATTGGTTA
>JASDQU010107248.1:135912-149253 GCA_032191745.1 Picea mariana | reverse complement strand
TCGGCGGCTAAAACACAGGCTCTCTTGATGTGGAATGAGTACGGACCCGATCTTTAAAATTTGCTTATAAAAACCTTTTCGGCGGTTGCTTGCATTTTAAATCGACCACTTTGCTGACGAAACCGAACGCTTTCGGTGGTTAATGAGCACACCGGGGGCTCGCCCAAGCCACCGAAAGTTGCTGTTTTTCCAATCTCTGGACAAGACCAAATACCAAAAATTTTCTTGAACTATGAAAACGCAAAACTAGCTTAAGCATGCAACCAATAGTTAGGATATCCTCTACAAAGTTCAACCGAAAGGACGGTTTTACTTTGGGAGTTAACACCTGCAATACACCTAGACGTGCCCAAAGCCGCTGACTTCCCTTCCCTTGTTTCCGCAGACTTTCACCAAGCTAAAAAAATTTTAGTTATGCCTCACACATGCTTCCATGGACCTGCGTTTCCATTCTTCCCCAAAACCTCCCAAAGCATCCCACTCTTGGCTACTATCCTTCCATCTTGGAAGCTCCACCTCCGACTTGTTCTCCAAATCTCTTTCCCAAGTGCTTTTGTCTTGTCCTTCCTTTGGTTGTGTGCCCTTTCTCTTACATGAACACCAAGGATCATTTATGAAAAACATCATGTCTCTAGGGTGTATCGTGCCTCTTGGCAAATCATCACACTCAATCAACCATCGCGCCCCTTTGTGGACTGGGTGTGCCCATCCAAGCTCACACGTCGATCAATCATTTGTCTTTTGGACCGATACACTCCATCCTTGGCGCACACCCCTTTCCTTGTGTGCTCCTTCATGTTGATCGTCGTGACTCCCTAGGGGTGTGTGGATGGGGTTGTCCAACCTCTCTGGTGCAGCCATGTTGTGGAGGGTAGACAGGTCTTCTCCTTGGGCATGCTTCGAGGCTACCCCATCCTTGCTCGAACGCAACCCAAGTCTATGTCAATCGTTCTAAGGAAACTAAGGTATTTTCCCCCCTTAGTGTCGCATGTCACCATCGTGCACCCAAGGTGCTCCTGCACAGACCTGAACATATTTGTTTTC
Source organism: Picea mariana (assembly GCA_032191745.1). Classification (NCBI taxonomy): domain Eukaryota; kingdom Viridiplantae; phylum Streptophyta; class Pinopsida; order Pinales; family Pinaceae; genus Picea; species Picea mariana. The sequence continues at coordinate 148,209 of JASDQU010107248.1, read as the reverse complement.
TCAAACAATCTATTTTCTCTTGTTCTCTTCATTTGTTCCATCATCGAATCCACCCAAAGAGAGAATCCCCCCTGAATCTCTCTCTCCCCCTCTCCCTCCCTAGCTCTATCTTTCTCTCTCTCTCCAACCACTCTCTCCCTCTCTCTCTCTCTCTCACTATCTCCCCCTCTCCCTCTCCCTTTCTATCTTCCTCCTATTCAATGCTCTTCCTATCTCCCTCTTCTCCCTTCTCTCTCTCCCCCATTATTCCCCCTTTCTCTCTCCCTCTCTCACTATCTCCCCCTCTCCCTCTCCCTTTCTATCTTCCTCCTCTTCCATGCTCTTCTTGTCTCCCTCTTCCCCCCTCTCTCTCTCCCATTATTCCCCCTTTCTCTCTCCCTCTCTCTCTCTCTCTACCCCACTCGCTCTCTCTATCCTCTTTCCACCTTCTTACNTCACTCTCCCTCCATCCCTCTCTCTCTACCTGATATCTCTCTCCCTCTCTTTCTCTCTCCTGCATCTACCCCTCTCTCCCCCTCACTCCTTATCCCCCTACCTCTCCCTTTTTCTCTCCCTCTCTCTCTCTCTCTCTCTCTCATCTTCTATCTCTCCCTCTACTTCTCCTCCTCCCTCACTCTACCCCTCTTCTCCCTCCCTCGCTTTATATTCCCCTCTCCCTCTAACCCCTCTCTTTTTGGAACATAAAACATTGATCGTTCATGACACATATCCTTGGTTTAGTTAGTCAAAAGGTCAACCTACATCTAGACATAGTCGATCAGGCGATCAACCAACACACCACACCAGTCGGTCGAGTAGTCGATGTGCCTGTCGATCGAACAATCGACCAATAGTCAAAGTTAGTCAAGTGGTGGATCGACCATCCATGCAATCGACTACGAGTTGGACAAATAGTCGGTATGATTGGGTCATGTCGAGTCGTATTGACAAGGAATAGTTTTTTGAGTCAACTCTAACCACTGATGGTTATATGTGGACAATAAATTTCAGATTCTATGGAATTTAGTTATGTCTTGAGACTATAAAAGAAGACCACTTGGTTCATTATAATGAAATGAAATGGTGTGCAATATGCATTGTGATGTTCTAATCATAGTTCTTTGTGCTTAAGTGTTGTAGTAGTGTCTTTATACGCCATCTCTATTCTTGTCCCTCTTTGATTTTATACAATACTGTGTTCTTTGGTTCTTATCTTATTTTATTTCATTCCCTAACATGGTATCAGAGCTGATGATTTGAAAACCTCAACCTGTTATCTACAAACCTTACTGAGTCGGACCCGTTGTGTGATTGACTCTGGGATAGTGGTGTGTTGATTGGAACTTATTGAAACAAAACAAGTCGGACTAGATATTGAAGATGGATTCAAAGATCGATCATATTGTTCTGAACGGATCAAATTATGCAGTATGGGCTCCAGATATGGAAACTCTGTTGAAAAGTAAGGGACTGTGGAAGTATACCAAGGTCGCAATCCCAGATCTGAGAGATGCTTTGGAAAAAAACTTATATTGATGGAAAGAAGGATGAGGCTATAGGGTTCATCATGATCTACCTCTCATGGGAAATTTGTTTTCATCTCAATGGACTTGACTGTCTACATCTAGTCTAGAAGAAGATGAAGGCCTTGTTCGACCGAGTCAACGAAAGCCACGTCATGCAGTTGGAGAAAGAGTTGATCTCTCTTGATCCTCATTCCTTTGAAAGAATGTTGGACTTGTTAGCATGTGTTAAGGAACTCTAATTGAAGTTAAGCAAAAGCGAAGAAAACTACAAGAATGATGGAAAACTCATTGAGTTGGTCCTAATAAATTTGAGAACACCATTTTATGGTTTTGTATCAACCTTCCACACCAAATCACATGCACGCAAGCAGGATGGTAAGGAATACTTTGTTGATGTTTTTGTAAACTTTTGATTTCTTGAAGAAGGAAATATTGGTGGTAAGCACTGGGCCCACTTGCTCAAGGATAAGGGAAAGATGGATTCCAAGAATAGAGTTCATACTAATGATTCTACATAGAAACCTATATATATTGATCAGGGACCCCATAGAAAACCACAACGAATTAAAAATATGAATACATGTCGGTATTGTTGAAATATTGGACATGTCAAGAAGAAATGATTCAATAAGAAAGAGGATTAGAGGAGAAGGTTAAGATACTTCAAGGAGATGTGTCGATTGTTCTCCGACCCACTCACAATTTCACCTTCCAGGCCGGGACTTCTCATGCCTTGATGTCTCACACTGTACAAAATGAATGGGTTTCTAACTGTGGGTTCACTCATCATATGGTGAAATATTCCACTTTATTCACGAGTCTGAAAAGAACTGAAGAAAGTAGAATCTATGTTGCTAATGATTTTTCTTTGGATGTTGTTGGTCAGGGTGATGGAACCTGTTGGCATGGTAAAATTATCGACATCTATCATGTGATAAATATTAGTGTTAATCTATTGTTTGTTAGTCAATTGACTCGGACCGATAAGATTGTGAAATTTTTCTAGATCAGTTCTATGTTCGAGATTTTAAGAAAGGGAATTTGATTTTCGTTGATGGGCTCCTAGACCCGATAGACAAATTATACAAGTTTCATGACTCAACTTGACCTCAATCTGAACCAACTGCACTTATTTATCAAACTGATGAGAGAAGTCAAATTTGGTATGAACAACTGAGATATCTGAATTTCCAAAGTCTGCAAACATGGGCAACACAGAACATGGTTGTTGGTTTATCAAATGTGTTTCCTCATGAAGGTGTATGTAAGGCTTGCGTACTTGAGAAGAATCATCAGGAACCTTTCGAATCTAGACAAGTGTGGTGAGCACAAACTTAGTAGAACTAGTTCATAGTGATGTTTGTTCTATGACTTAACCTTCACTGGCACGTGCAAGGTACATTTTTACTTTGATTGATGATTTCTCTCATTTCACATGAGTCTTTTTCCTAAAGAAAAAAAATATTGTCTTTGAGAAGCTCAAATATCTATGGGTCTTTGTTGAAAAGCAATCTGAATGACCCATTATTTTCTTGAGATTAGAAAATGGTGGTGAGTATGTCAATTGACCCTTTGAAGAATACCTATGTCATTTTGGTATTGACTGGAAATAGTTGGTTCCTCACAGACATTAGCAAAATGGATGTCTTTTGTAGGATAAAGACTTACCTCCTCACTTCTCGGCTAAAGAAGTATATTGTTCCAATTATATAATCAATCACATCTCGACTCTAGCTATTCCTTCCATGACTCCATTCTAACAATGGTATGGGAAGAAACCTTTTGTTTTCCACCTCCATGTGGTTGGATTTGTTTTCTGGGATCATGTAACATACCTAGCCATCGGGCTGGTCCATGCTACTCCAAGGACACTCTACAAGAAATRTATGAAACCAAAATGTAACAAATCCAACTTCCCACAGGAYGGGTCCCAAAAATAACAAGACTCATCTCAAGTCTTAAAATCAATCTATGGTAATAAAATTAATTTAAGAATGCATGTAGGAGATAAGATAACATAACATGCATTTAAGAAGAATCAATATGAATTCTTTAAGAAKATTGATCATACCATGCACAACCATATCTAATAAACATTCATAATATAAACATGGCACTCAGAGAAAATAATTAATACAGAGTGGAAATAAATATACAAGTAATGGAAGCCATGACATAGAGCACTTATCTTTAATAAAACAAAGCACTAAATGGTTGCATACCAATGGTGTCCCCCCCAATTGAGGACATTGTTGTTACAACTATTAACAACAATGTCACCCCCAATCTAGTTCTATGAATCCAAAAGGGAGGTGTTAGAGTGTCACTCAGCTTACCAAACCAATCAACAGTTAAGCTCTCATAGATTTCTCAACACACAACAATCTAAAGTACATCATCTCTCTTCTCTCCAGCCTGCATAAACCAAGGGAATGGACCCCCTTATCTATCACATAGTCCCTCATGTTATCCACCTCCTTCCATGGATCTAGTGCATCTGGTCAAGAATATCCATGCTGGTAACTCTCAAGACTCATAGTTGTGAATAAAACTTAACACATGCCAATGCAACTCAGACATGCAGGCATGGATTTCATGGATTAAATACACTACTCATTACTACATCCAACATACAATGGCTTCTTCCTCAACAATTCTCCCCTAGGTCCAATACAAGAACAAGAACGAAGGGAAACAATGAATGAAAACTGAATAGATAAGAACAATGGAGAAGAACCATGGATAAGAACCCCCAAACAACCCACAAGAGGTGTTTATATATTTACATGCAAATCAAGAACCACATGGAATTCCCCAAGAAGCTCATGTAATTGATTCTCTCAATTAAAATAGTCATGGGCAAATAAAATATAATAAAAAGACTTATCCCCTCAAGCCTCCTCTCTCATGGAATCATAGCCCCCTAAAACTCTTGTATTTGTCTTTCTAGAAGCCAACAATGTATTTTATTTTTTATAATAATCAAAGAATTACATTTCCTAGGAAATCTAGCCTCTTTTAATTGTTTAGGTACTTTGGCCTTTCATCAAATAAACAAAACACATTATTTAATATGGGGACTCAAAAATAGGGTATTACATTTGTTGGCCCTTGACCAATTTTTTGAGGATCCTTGGTCATGTGTGACCTATTTTTGGGACTTCGATAAGCTGTCGAAGTTGGAGCACAAGGCAAAGTGGAGATCGTGGGATTTCGACCCCCTTTTAGGGGTTTTGGGGATTTGAGATTATGTAACAGGTATGGGCATGTTGGCCCATGGGTTTACCAATGTTTAGGCCCAATTTTGTAATGTATAAATAGATGTTAGGCGATGTAGTGAGGATATAGAGACATGAATGACTAAGTGTGAATGACAAGTTAGTTGTAAGTGGTGTTGAGTGCAAGTAAAAATTATAAGTGCTTTTTGTATGTTTGCAAGGATGAGTGCAAGTGACTGTATGTAGGATTTGTGATGTAACCTAGCCTGGGGAAGAAGTATCTAGCGAAGAGTGCGTAGATCTCTTGTCCTCTGCAAAGTTGATATGAAGGCTCTGTGCATGTAAGAAGATTGAAGAAAGCTAATATAGCATATGAAGAGTTGGTGGATGTAGCCCCAGGGTGGGGGTGAACCACATACATCATGTGTTGTGAATGCTTTGTGTGATTCGTTAATGTGTTTATGTATTTACTTGCTTAGTTCTTTGATATAGATGAATGATAGGTAGATCTTTTGTTGCTTTATGCTTAATAGTGAGAGTAAATGTTGGATCTGACCTATGTGAATGTGCTTAGTGATTGAATCTGCTAGATCTGATCTGTTTTGTCATGCTAAGTGTTTCTAGATGCTAGATCTGGTTGAATACTACGATGTTCTATAATTAGGGTTTTACTTGCGAAGTAGATATTGGTTAAACATTGATGAACTATATTGCTAAGTGCTTTGTCAAGGTGTTACAATCACATATATGTGTCCCAACTAACGTTGTAGACACTGGAGTCATGCAACAACCCTTGCCTCTACCTCGGGTGAGACTTCATCTGCTTCGCAGGTGTTGCCGAAAGGGTCGGTATTTAGGGTTTTGTTGGTGCATTTTTGTATCATTGAACCCTAGGTCTACCCCTGTGCCAACAAATGGTTTCGTTGTCGAGACCTGAAACTGTGATTGATAGGAACTAAGGAAAAGGGAGCTTTGTGCAAAGATCTGAACAGAAACTGTGATTGTTGGGAACTGAGAAAAAATGATCTTTGTGCAAAAATCTGAATAGAAACTGTGATTGTTGGGAACTGAGGAAAAATGAGCTTTGTGTGAAGATCTGAACTGAAACTGTGATTGCTGGGAACTAAGGAAAAAGAAGATCTATGTGAAGATCTGACATGAAACTGTGAAATCTCTGTGCATAAATCTTTTTCCCTAGTGCGCAACATTCTACTTCATCTGTGAAAGATTTGTGGTAAGAAAATAAGTTTGATTTGAATAAAAGAGGTAAGATCTGTAAGTTTTGTGCTTTGTTAAAGGTAAGATTAGTGGAAATTGTTGTTTCTAAAGTATGGATCTGAGTATGTGTGATAAATTTTTTCCTAGCTTTAAAAGTAGTGCGCAACTTGATGAAAGAATATTTGATATGAATAGATCTGATAAGAATAGTGAAAGATATGTTATACCTATGCATAGAAAGAATGTTTGGACTAACAAATGGATGCAGAATCCGAGAAATAATTTCTTGTAGGTTAACCACTATGGTCCTAGTGCGCAGTAAAGAAAAGGTTGGGGATCATTTAAGAGAAAGAGAGGATTAACCCTTAGTTACAATTGCATAAGAATGGGTCATCTTGATAAGGAATGTCCTAGTAGAAGACCTAGTTGTCTTTGTTGTCAATCCATGGACCATGAAGTTTTGGATTTCCCTAGAATGATTGCTAAGCTTGAAAAAATGAATATGGAACAAGTAGACCCTGAGAAAGGTCAAAAAACTGAGACCTTGGTAGAATCCCAGAAGGAATCAAAGATTGTACTATTACAGATGAAAGACACCCTGAATGACCACCGAGATACTAATCTATCAGAGATCTTAAAAGAGAAAGAGAAAATAGAAGTAAGAATAGGACACTTCGACATTGATTGTGTTTTGGATGAAGAAACACAGGTGAATGTCATGACAGAAAGAACTTGGGAAGCTGTAGAAAAGCATGCTATGATTCCTTCATTGGGAGGAATAGGATTGTTTAGAGGAAAATTGATAACCCTATGTGGAAGACTTACCCGAATATCTATGAGTTCTAATGGAACTTAGAAAGAGGAATATTTCGACGTTGTTAAATTTATTGAGAAAAACGCTCCATTTACTATGTTACTAGGAAAACCATGGATCGAGAAGGATGAGACTAGAAGGAAAGAAGAAGAAGTCTTAGAGCAGAAAAAGAAAGAAATAAAATATTTCATGACTAGGAGGATCGTGCACTTGATTGAGGAACAAGAGAATATATCGAGGCTAATTAACTTGGATACCAAAGTTGAAAGGACCCAAGAAGTCTCACAGAAGAATGAAGCACCTACCCCAGATAAACAAAAAGTATTACCCATGCACCCTACGAAGGAATCTCAACAGCGTGAAGTTACTATGCCAAAAGAAGACAAGAATCAAAATAGAAAGAGGAATAACGAGACAAAGCTCATCGGAAAGAAGGCTCGAAAGCTCAACAAGAAGAGAGTAAAGATTGAAAAGTTACAAAAGGTTCTAGAGGGAACTCCACAGAAGGAAAATTTGCAAAACTGGAACTTCGTCGAGATATCAGAACAACATCACATGGCACTTCGCCATGGTGAAGAAATATAGCCATTGGGAACAGTATAGCTGTTAGACTGACACCACGAATGGTAAGAACGACATTTATGGTCAGAAATCCCACCATCAAATCTTTGGGACTGCACCAGAACGGGAAGAACTGAATTAATGAAGGCTTCTCAGCCATTGGAGGGATTTGTTACGTTGTTGCCTACTTATTCCATTGAATGTTGCACCGAGAACACTTTTGCGAATTGTATTAGAGAGAACTCACTGCTACCGCGCTGTGATTAGTAAGATCAACATCATTTCTATTGTTTTGTGCATTCATTCATCCATCTGATCCAAGCGTGTATGTCGTACGAGCTCAGCATCACGGAGAAAAACGTCGAAGAAGTTCTCATTGATCTCATGGCCGAGAAAGTAATTTCTTCAAGTATTCAAGCGTCATCGACGAGAAGAGTGCAAGCCTCTCTGTCGACCACTCGTGGATCCGAGCCATCCTGAGTCGTCAAAGAAAAGAGAACCAAGCAAAGAGATGACCTAGCAAATGTGAAGTTGATCCCGACCATATTGCCCAACTACATCTTGCCTCTGGCTGACACGGTGAGTCGTGATAGTGTGCCGATATATTTTGAGTACACCATGGTTACCATGTACCTCTCGAAGGGGATACACGTAGTTCGAGCACAACATGACAAGATTGCGACGTTGAAGTTCAACAATTTCAACCTAGGAGACCGCAAGAACCATAGTATGCCTACCCCGTGTAAATACTTGACCAAGATGAAGAGGAAGAACTCAAAAATAATCCCCCAGCCATGGACGATGAACCTCGCGCAGTCCACCCTATTGAATGTAATGAAAATCCCACACTTTGGAAGGCACCAGGAAGTTAACGCATGTGAAAGCTCCTAATTTCATGTTACCATGGTGGCTACTTATGGCTAGACGGTCGTATCACAGTTGATCCGACGTTGATCCATAGGATCACCGGATTGAGTATGTAAGGACCCGACCCGTAGGACTTCTATCGAGGAAAATCCACAGATCGCGCGTTAGCACAGAATATCAAGGATACCTATGGAGATGTTGAGAAGGGGATGTGAGGCTAAAAGATAGCTTCCATCCAAAATGGCACAATGCACCTAGCATGCCAATTAATTGTAGGAAATATTGTGAGAAAGAACAGACCCACGTAGGTCACAGGCTTTGTCGTTGACCTTGCAGGGAAATGTGTAGAAGGCCTACAGATGAACTGGACGAAGTACCTAGTTAATCAGCTAGAATTAGACTGTCGCGAAGCACAGGATCAGGGCTACAAGTTCCACTTTAGTTGGCTCCTGATCCTCATCGTGTTTATTTCTTCGAAGATGCTGGAAGGTGCGACCTTCCCAGAAATTGAATCATTTGAGCCACTCGCTGTGAAGTTCACCACGCTCTGGTACTCGAGGGACATGGAAAAACAGTGGCAGTCGAACACATTTTTTCACACATATTGTCTCCATCTGAGGAGAGCCATCAAAGATGAACCTCACATGAAGTCGAACACCCTACAGCAGTTCAGACCCCTCATGAAGTTTCATGCAGATCGACATTTCATCTATATTACTGTGCGAGCATACGAGCATAAGGAGGAGCTTCAGTCATAATACAAGCTCATGGAAGAGGACATTGAAAAGATCACCAAGGACTGGTCAACAAACCTCCTTATCCCCGTTGACCCTGTAAATATGTTTGACCCCGAAATTGATAGCTTGGAGGCCGCTCACAAGGAACATGACACACCTAGACCCAGTGGAAGGAAGAAGACTGAAGAAGTCCAAGACTTAAGCAGTGCATCAGAGAAGACTGCTTCCATATCACCTGACCGAGGGGGTGATGACGAAGTAGAAGAAATAAATGGCAAAGAATATGAGCAAAAGAAAGGAGAAATAACACCACCTAGAGATGAGGTTGATCCCTTGAAGAAGAGGAAGGTTTCTCCCAAGAAACCTTCTTCTCGGAAGAAATCAAGAGACATTTTGACCAAGATGCAGACTATGCTCACTATCAATGATTTTTACTTCATCATCGTAGCTGTGAACGACGAATTGTAGGAAATATTGTAGAAACAAGAAGCCAAGCAGGAGAAGGTTGCACTCCAGACAAAGTTTGAAGAGGATAAAGCACAGATTCAACAGAAAAAAGAAAGTTGCTCGCAGAGAAACTTGAAGTGCAAGAAGCAGTAAACAGAGCACTTCGCTCTATGATGGGCTTATAGCCAAAGGTAGAAGACTGAATCATTCATCAAGTAGACCATCTCATAGAAGCTATCGAACATCTACAACAAAGAATAACAGACTTAGAGCTTCGGACAGTGCCCGACACCCCGCAGGATGTGATGGATCAAAGGGAAGCAACTGTTCGAGGCATAGTTGAAAGAATCAAGGACCTCGCCTTGGAATGTAAACAACTGAGTGATAACAATGCCCAAACGTATGAGCGAATCACTGAGAATCCATAACTGAAGACACTGGAGTCACATCTCCAAGAGGCGAAGTATCAAGAAAAAACAATACAGGCGCAGTTGAAGCACCTGTCATTTGTTGAAAGAATGAAGCGATCCCAAGAGCAACGCACTGCTCAATAGCATGTCCACACCATTCAGAGCAAAGTCATGGAAGTGACTTAGAGGCTCCAACCTATACAGGATGAGGCTTGTGAACTGTTCATAGAGATTGAAGGTCGAGGAGCAGAACTAGAGCAAGTCAACACTACAACAGAACAATGCCTAGAGGGACCTGTCAACAAAGTTGTTATCCAAGAGTTCGTTGAACGGGAGGTTGTGGCACAACAACAAGTCGAAGCTGCTCGAGCCAAGCTTAAGGCTTTTGAGGAAGCATTATCGAAATCAGAGTGACTCGGGATGATTCACGGGTGAGTTTTAGGGGCCTGTTGGCCCTTGACCAAGTTTTGAGGATCCTTGGTCATGTGTGACCTATTTTTGGGACTTTGACAGGCTGTCGAAGTCGGAGTGCAAGGAGAAGCGAAGATCATGGGATCTCGGCCCCTTTTTAGGGCTTTTTGGGATTTGGGATTTTGTAACGGGTATGGGGATGTCGGCCCATGGGTTTACCCATGTTTAGGCCTGATTTTGTAATGTATAAATAGATGTTAGGCGATGTAGTGAGGATATAGAGACATGAATGGCTAAGTGTGAATGACAAGTCAGTTGTAAGTGGTGTTGAGTGCAAGTAACAATTGTAAGTGCTTTGTGTATGTTTGCAAGGCTAAGTATAAGGGACTGTATGTAGGCTTTGTGCTATAACCTAGATTGGGGAAGGAGGATCTAGCGAAGAGTGTGCAGATCTCCTATCCTCTACGAAGTTGATCTGAAAGCTCTGTGCATGTAATAATATTGAAGAAATCTAATAAAGAAGACGAAGAGTTAGTGGACATAGCCCCAGGGTGGCGGTGAACCACATACATCCTGTGTTGTGAATGCTTTGTGCGATGTGTTAATGTGTTTATGTATTTACTTGCTTAGTGCTTTGATATAGATGAATGATAGGTATATCTGTTGTTTCTTTGTGCTTAATAGTGAGAGTAAATGTTGGATTTGACTTGTGTGAATGTGCTTAGTGATTGAATCTGCTAGATCTGATCTGTTTCATCATGCTAAGTGCTGCTAGATGTTAGATATGGTTGAATACTGCGATGTTCTGTAATTAGGGTTTTACCTGCGAAGTAGATACTAGTTAAACATTGATGAACTATATTGCTAAGTTCTTTGTCAAGGTGTTACAATCATAGATCTGTGTCCTAGCTAAGGTTGCAGACACTGGAGTCCTGCAACCACCCCTACCTCTACCTCGGGTGAGACTTCATCTGCTTCGCAGGTGTTGTTGAAAGGGTCAGTATTTAAGGTTTTGTTGGTGCGCTTTTGTAGCATTGAACCCTGGATCTGCACTTGTGCCAACAACATTCCCCTCCCCCTTATTTTGGCACTATTGTCAGTAGCATATACATAACTGAAAATCAAAATTTTAAAATTATTCAAAAAGTCACAGGTATTTTTCCTACATGACATCTTCATGCTCCCAAGTAGCATCTTTAGGACCGTAGCAAGTCCACTGAATTTTTACCATCTCTATAACTCAATCCCAGAGCATTTTGACTTTTTTGTCCAATATGCATACTAGTTGGACCTAAAAGTCTCCCTTTGGCTCCACCTAAATCAAATTTCAATCAATAACATGGTTAGGATCACATAGACATTTTTTTAGAAAAGAGAAGTGAAATACATTATTCACATTCATGGAAGACGGAAATGCAAACATGTATGCAACTGGCCCTATTTTTTCCAATATCTCAAATGGACCACAGAATATCATTGCTAGCTTTGTACATCTACCCATCTTCAATGATCGCTTCCTGGGCTTCATTTTAAAAAAGCACATGCTCCCCACATTAAATTCGCAGGTTTTCCTATTCTTATTTGCATAAATCTTTTGTCTATATTGTGCTTCCTTCAAATTATACTTAATTCTAACCATCTAGTCTTCAGCTACCACTTCATCATCTAGGTTATCCCAACTCATTGGAGTATTTCATTTCCTACCATACAAATCTTGAAATGGGCTCATCTTCAATGAAGCTTGATACTCATTATTATAGCAAAACTCAACCAAACGCAAGTAATCTTCCCACTTAAATGGCTTATTCATCACATACATTCTCAACATGTCTTCAATTACTTGGTTGACTCTCTCTGTCTTCCTATCTAACTATGGATGGTATGATAACATAGTTACCTGGTTTTTAAACATGGTGCTATTGGTAGCACCCCCTCCCTTTTTAGGTGTTTTTTTGATATTTTATTTTTTTTATACATAATTTTCCACTTATTCTTTTTTTAAATACTTGTTTTTTATCTATTTTCAAATTGTACATTTTTTTTTTCAAAGATGTTTTTCAATCTATTTTCAATTTTTTTCTAATTTTTTTTTCTAATTTTTAAATAACA
>JASDQU010107248.1:104387-135178 GCA_032191745.1 Picea mariana | reverse complement strand
TTTTTAATTTGGGTTTTAAATATATTTTTTTAAATGTGTTTTTATCTTCATAATTTTTTTTTTTAAGATTTTATCTTTTCTCTTTTTTTTTTTTTAATGTAAATTGAAAAACAAATAGTAAATAAATTTTCAAGTGATCATTTAGTATTCAATTTTGGGTTTTTTATTTGCGTAGGGATTTGTTGTCAAGGCCACAGTTTCAATTAGGTCGTAATTAGCTGCAATTTTAATGTTTAGAAAAAACATTTTTTCTTTAGGTAGCATCATGTTTTTATTTAGGTGTTGATTTTAAGGTTTTTGTAAGCAACTGTTTTATGTTTTAAGGACATGCTTGAAAAAAAGTTGTAATTTTGACCTGGTTAGAAAAAGTACTACTACCGATAGCACCACTTTTTGATTTGGAGGTTGATTTTAAAGTTTTTTTGAGGAACCATTTGATCCTTTAAGCCCATGCTTGAAAAAAGTTGTAATTTTGACCCGGTTAGAAAAAATGGTGCTACTAGTAGCACCACTTTTTGATTTGGGAGTTGATTTTCATGTTATTTATGCAAAAATGTGGGTTTTAAGGGCTAGAGTTCTCATTTTCAAAGTTCAGATTTGTACCAAATTCTTTAAACAATCCCCTCCAGAAATTTGAAGTAAACTTTGTATCACTCACTGAAACAATTGCGTTAGGTATCCCATGCAACCTAGCAATCTCCCTCGTGTAAATTTATACAATATTAGTTGTTGTATGAGTTGTTTTTATAGGAACAAATGAGTATCATTTGTCAATTTATCAACCACTACCATGAATGAATCACGTTGCCTTGTCATCCTGGGAAATTTAGTTCTATAATCAATGGTTACCACTTCCCATTTCTTCTCTGGAATTGGCAATGGTTGTAGCAAACCCATTGGGTGTCTATGCTTGGCCTTCACTTTTTGACATTCCATACATCTATCAATGTAGTCAACAATGTATTTCTTCATTCCTGGAAAAAAGAATTGGATTCTTACTGTCGCAATTGTTTTATCGTAACCAGGATGTCCGACATATGGAACATTGTGCATTTATTTTAATACCAAATTCCTAAGTTCTCCAAAAATAGGAACATAAATTCTATTTTTATGAATAAGTAATCCATCTTCTTTCATCTCATATTCTTTTATTTTTTGTTGTGCATTTTCTTGTTGTAAGCTTTCTTTTACCTGTAGGTAATGTTGATTTGTAACAACAACATCCAAAATTTTGTTCTTCAAATTTGATTGATGCATATTAATGGTTGTAGCATATATGAGATGTATTCTTCTATTAATTGCATCAACAACTTTATTTTGTTTTCCTTTGATATGCTTGATGTCAAAATCGTATTCACTTGAAAATTTCAACCATCTCGTTTTCCTGGTATTCAAATTTGGATGTTCAAAAAGATATTTCAGACCACTATTGTCTATTTTTAATTAAAATATCTCTCCCATGAGATAATTCCTCGACATATTCAATGCATGAACAATAGAAACAAGCTCCAAGTCATGTGTGGCATAGTTCCTCTCATGGTCTTTAAGGTTTCTTTACTCATAACCAATGACATGCTCGTTTTGAGCGAGGACTCCACCAATTCCTTCCTTGCATGCACTTGTACATACTGAAAAAATTTCATTTGGGTCAAAAGTCTTTAAAATAGGTTCACTATTAAGTAATTCTTTCAAAAAATTAAATTTCCCTTCACACTCAACTGTCCATTCATATTTAATTCCCTTCTTTTGCAAAGAATTGTGGGATGAGTAATCTTAGAGAACCCTACTATAAATATTTTGTAGTAACCAACTAGTCCCATAAAAGATCTGACATCTGAAACATTCATGGGTGTTGGTCATCCTCTAATGGCTTCAATCTTCTCAGATCTACTGCTATACATTTTTCTAAAATAATGTGTCCCAAGTAGTGGATCGGTTCTTGGTAAAAAGAGCACTTACTAAGCTTTTCATACAACTAATTTCCCCTCAACACTTGCAACAACAATCTCAAGTGATGTTAATGCTCTTCCACTAAATTATAATAGATAAGTATGTCATCCATGAAAACTATGACAAACTTATCCAAATAATTTATGAATATTTCATTCATTAAGCAAATAAAGACAGTTGGTGCGTTGGTCACTCCAAATGGGACCACTACAAATTCATAATGTCCATACTTGGTTCTAAAGGTGATGCAGGAGCATCGCCAATACATCAAGCGAGCCAACGCGGAAGCGGAGGACAGCTGGATAAGCCAACACGAATTTTGAAAACACTTTGGAAGTTGTTGCGCAGATCTTAATTGAGCATTTAGTTGAAGTGCATTTGTATATTGTAAATGGACCTTGAGTGGATAGCTCTCGTCCTTAAGTAGATAGACGACATTTAATATAGTTAATGCAGGTAGATAGGATTTTAATTTCTAGATTTGACAGTTTAGGAGCTGGAGGGAAAAACGGATATAGACACCCTCATTGTATCATTGTAATATTAAGCCTGAGCAGAGAAGAGAAGAGGAGAGCAAGAGCATGCAGAAAGCCTTGTAAAGAACACCCATGTATTGATATTTGAATTAATAGAAGAAGTTTTGATTCAAATTCATGGTTATGTGTCTGTTCTCTGTGTATGAATGTTATTCTCAATTGATGTTTGCTTCTTATTATACATTTTCTTTTATATGTTGTGTATATGATTTCATGGTTGAATTGAAGTCTGAAGGGGTCAAGGAATGAGTTTCAATTGTTTCTCTATTTGAGCCAGAGGATTCCTTCAAGGAGTGCAGTTGAATTGTCCGCAAGGATTGAATTGACAGAGGATTCAAATAGGGATAACTTTGATTCTCGTTCACCCAGAAGTGAATTGGGTTACAGGAGCCGTGCAAGGAGTGCGCAGGCCAAGTAAAAGACTCAGGGTTGTGAACCTGAGTAAAGCTTCGAAGGACTGCTGTTGCAGGCGTGCGCAGATTCGAAGAGACTTCAATACTTAGGATGTGTTGAAGGGTTGCCGCAAGGAGTGCACGCAAGGAGTCTTTGCTAAGGTTCAGAATCATAGAAAATATCAGGAAGGATAGGCCCTTGAATTCGTCAAAGGATTGCACCAAGGATTTGTGTTTGAAGTGTCTGAGCAGGCGCTGCAAGTTTGCGCGCAGGTGAGAAATCTTTGTGGAGGAAGAAACAGACGGTCGTAATTCCCCAGGGAGAATTCGCGAATCATCGTAAGCCATCAGATCTTGGAAAAGTGCAGGGAAGATACAGCGACATATTCCTAAAGGGTTCTAAGCTCAGGAGAGGTAGAGTCGTTGATCAGGACCACGAGGGTCGTTGGATCCACGCGTATATCATGGATCGGGGTTTCGTGAGTCGAAGCTCTAAATTGTTGTAACGGGAATTGCGATATCGTGACCCGTGATATCTCGCCAAGCTCAGAACCGTCCATCGATGGGGACGCGTGTCGGAATATCCAAAGAAGTCGGGGTTCGGAGTATCGGGAGTCTCGAGGTCAGGATATTCTTGCAGCCTGGAATAGCGATCCACAATATCCCGACGGTGACGTAAATAGTGTGGGACCGCCGGAGTTAGTGGAGGATAGGTGGCACGCTGTATTGGAGTTCGGGGAAAGTAAAATCCTGAACATTTTTGCATTAGGATTTGCGATCCCGCGAAGTCTGATATCCCGATAGAGGTGACGGGACCATTGATAGGTCAACCCATGAGCACATCGGAGTTTCGGTGCATCGGGGTTCGGAAGTCGGTAAATCAAGTGCTTCGATATCGCGAGTTGAAAAATTGCGATAAGGAAAGTTCCGACAGGAGGAAGTCAGCGTTGACTGGACATCGGGTCTCCAGGATTCGAGAGCCTAGTGATCGACCATTAGACTCACGAAGTCGTGACTTCCGATTCCTCGATAAGTAGAGAGAGGGGAATCGCGCGGAGTTTTCTGTGGGTGAAGATTTCCCGATAGGGAAATAGAATAACCTTGGCGTTCTTCGGGCCGAGGGAGGAGAAGGTCCTGTGTGAGCGGGCGTGCCTGTGAGTGTGACGGCTACGCCAAAATGGTATCAGAGCTTAGAAAGATTCTTTGCTTTCTGTAGCAGAGAAGAAGAGAATTCGCCATGCCGCCAAGGAGAGAAAGACAATCACCTGATCCAGAGGATAGGGAGGTGCAAAGAAGAAGAGGCAGGCAGGTAGCGAATCCAGAAATGGAGAGACAAATGCGTGATCTCCGAGCGAGACTCGAAGACATGGAGATAGTGCAAAGACACACAGCTAGTGTAGGGGATCTTAGTGATTCCAAGAGTGAAATGGAGGCTGAACGAGAGGAGGAAGTTGCAGCCGAAGACGCATCAAACAAACGTCTAATCAAAGTTATTACCAGGATGGGTGCAAAAGAAAAGATGGACATTTCAGTTTACGAGGGAAATCTGGATGCAGAGGAGTTTCTAGATTGGATTAGAGCTCTAGACACATACTTCGACTATGAAGAGGTCGAAGAGGACAAGAAAGTCAAGCATGTTGTCACACACTTGAAAAGACATGCAGCATTGTGGTGGGATGAGCTACAAGCTGACAGACACCACAAGGGCAAGCAAAAGATCAAAATCTGGGACAGAATGATCATGAAGATGAAGGCGAAATTCATTCCTAGAGACTATCAAATTACTCTGTTCAGGAGGATGCAGAACCTGAGGCAGAAGCTGATGACAATTAAAGAATACACATAGGAATTCTATCGACTAAACATCAGAGCAGGTCATCGAGAGAGCGATGATGAGAAGGTTGCTAGATATCTTAATAGCCTGAGATACAATATCCAGGATGAGATGAGAATGGTAACCATCCGAACTATGGAGGATGCTTATCAGATGGCTCTGAAAGCTGAAGAAAAGCTGAGCCGTAAGCAAGGTCAGAGGGGTCGAGGTAGAAGTCAGCCCAGAGGCAAGTCAATTACCCAGGAAAGAACCCATAAGCCCAAGGAGGAATGGTGGAAGCCTCAGGGTAAAGTTGAGAGAGGTGGGACCTCACAGAGAGGGCCATACGTTGAACAGAGAGGGCCGCATATAGAGAAGAGCGGAGGATATGCTGACAACAACACTTTTCCTCTTACTAGAGGCAGAGGAAGAGGAAGAGGTGGAGTAATCACATGTTTCACATGTGGAAAGAATGGGCACAAGTCTTATGAGTGTTCAGAGAAAAAGAAGGACATTGGAGAAGCTCACATCGCTGAGGCACAGCAGCGAAACGTGGAAGCTAAAGATGCTGAAGGTGGAAGGTCATTGATAATGCATAAAGTCCTTTTGACAACCGAGAAGGAGGTGGAAAGATTAGTCCAGAGGACCAGACTCTTTAGGACTGCTTGCAAGACCAAGGACAGGGTGTGCAAGGTCATCATGGACAGTGGTAGCACAGATAATCTCGTTTCAACCGAGATGGTAGAGAAACTGGAGCTGGAGACGACTGATCATCAAGCCCATACAAAGATTCGTGGCTACAAAAGGGACACCAGGTAACTGTTACTAAACAATTATTGGTTGAATTCAAGATAGGAGGATATAATGATAAAATTTTATGTGATGTTATTCCCATGGATGTTTGTCATTTATTGCTGGGTAGACCATGGCAATATGACAGAAATGTGATTCATGATGGGAGGATGAACACATATACCCTGGAGAAGAAGGGGAGAACCCATATGTTGCTTCTGATAAAGGATAAGGAGGTGAACCTAGAAGTAAGCAACACAATACTTCTCATGAGTGGAAAGGAGCTTCTTACAGAGGTGAAGAAGAAAGAAGATCCACAATTCTTTGTGGTCAGAAAGCCAAGGATTGTTCTGACTAGCACAAGAGTGGATGATTTACCAGATGAAGTTCAGGAACTGCTTGAAGAGTTCGCTGACATCATAGTGGACGAACTACCTCATTCGTTGCCACCAGTTAGAAGCGTGAGTCATCATATAGACCTCATACCAGGAGCTACTTTGCCGAACAAAGCTACGTACAGATTGACGATGTGAGAGAATGAGAAGGTTAAGAAGCAGGTCCAGGAGTTATTGGACAAAGGGTTAGTCAGGGAAAGCTTGAGTCCATGTGTTGTTCCAACGGTACTCAGTCCAAAAAAGGATGGAGGTTGGAGGATGTGTACCAACTTGAGGGAAATCAACAAAATAACCATCAGGTACAGGTTCCCCTTTCCACGGATGGATGATCTAATGGATTGCTTGAGCGGAGAATTTTTTTTTCAAAGGTTGATCTGAAGAGTGGATATCACTAGATTTGCATGAGGGAAGGCGATGAGTGGAAGACAGCCTTCAAAACAACCGAGGGTTTGTATGAATGGCTATTCATGTCATTTGGCTTGATGAATGCGCCAAGTACCTTTATGAGGTTGATGAATGAAGTCCTGAAGGATTTCATTGGAAAATTTGTCATCGTATATCTGGATGACATACTGATTTTCAGTAAGACAGAGGCTGAACATATGAAGCATTTGGCCAGTGTGATGAAGAAACTACAGTAGGAGAAGCTGTTGATAAACATGAAGAAATCTTCATTTATGAAGACAGAGCTCATTTACTTGGTCTTTGTTATATCGATGAATGAGTTGAGGATGGATTCGGATAAGGTGGAAGTGATCAAGAATTGGCCATCACTGAGAAATATTTTTGAGGTAAGAAGTTTTCACGGTTTGGCTAGTTTCTACCGGAAGTTCATTAGGAATTTCAGTGGAATTAGCGCAGAGATGATGGATACAGTAAAGAAAAGACATAAATCTTTTCATTGGACTGAAGAAGTGGAGAAAAGCTTCAATCTGTTGAAGTGGAAGATCACGGAACAACCAATTCTGGTGTTGTCGGATTTTCAAAAGACATTTCAAGTGAAATGTGATGCAAGTGGGTTTGCCATAGGAGCGGTCTTGAGTTAGGAGGATAGACCGATTGCATATTTTAGTGAGAAGTTGAATGAGGCAAAGTTGAAATACTCCACGTATGATAAAGAATTCTATGCTATCATCCAGGCACTGAAGAAGTGGAGGCATTACTTGATCCTGAAAGAATTTGTTTTGTATAGTGATAACCATGCATTACAGTTTGTGACTCAATAGGAGAAGTTGAATCAGAGACATGTAAAATGGGTAGAGTATATGCAGAATTTCACATTTGTGATTAAACACATTTCCAGTACTGCTAACAAAGTGGTTGATGCTTTGAGCAGGAAATGTTTGCTGTTGCAGGAATTTCGAGTCAAAACGTTGGGTTTTGACATGTACGCATGTGATGCATATTTTGTAGAAGCGTATGAAGCAGCTGAGAATCCAGTTCTCAGGGACAGAAGCCATTGGATAGACTATATGATCCAGGAGGGATTGTTATTCAGAGGAAATCAATTATGCATTCCAAAATGCTCCATGAGGGAGAACTTATTAAAGGAGAAGCATAGTGGTGGATTAGCAAGACATTTTGGCCATGACAAGACATTTGCAAAGCTAAGAGAGTCATAATTTTGGCCAGGGATGCGAGCAGATGTCAAGCGATTTGTAGACAGATGCAAAATTTGCCAGCATTCGAAGGGGAGGAAGTAGAATGCAGGTTTTTATCATCCATTACCCATACCAGAGAAGCCATGGGAGGCGATTAGCATGGGTTTTGTATTGGGATTGCCAAGGACGCAAAGAGGATTTGATTCAGTATTTGTGGTAGTGGATAGGTTTTCCAAGATGGCACATTTTATCCCATGCCAGAAAACCAGCGATGCAACTCACATCGCAAACCTGTTCTTCAAAGAGGTCATTCGACTTCATGGGTTGCCGAAAAGCATAGTTTCAGACATAGACACTAAATTCATAGGGCATTTTTGGAGGACCTTATGGAAGAGGCTAGGGACTAATTTGATGTTTAGTTCAGCTTATCATCCTCAGATGGATGGACAGACGGAAGTGGTGAACAGAAGTCTGGGAGACTTGTTGAGAAGCTTGGTGACAGAGCACCATAGCCAGTGGGACAGTATATTGCCACAGGCAGAGTTTGCGTACAATGACTCAATGAATCGGAGCACGGGAAAAAGTCCATTTCAGATTGTATATGGGGTGTAGCCAAGAGGAGTTTCTGAACTGAGGGATTCAGAACAGACTGCTACTAGCAACGCTAGTGTAGAAGAGTTCGCAGAGGCGATGAAGGAACTTCATAGCCAGGTGAAGCAACGATTGCAGAGTTCAAGCCAGGAGTACAAGCGCAAAGAAGATCAGCACAGAAGAAAACTTCAATTTGAAGTTGGTGATCTAGTTCTGGCACATTTGAGGAAAGAAAGGTACCCGAGAGGAACATACAATAAATTGAAAATGAAGAAAATCGGGCCATGTAAGGTCTTGAAGAAATTCGGAGAAAATGCTTACGAGGTCGAGTTACCGGATGGGATCAGAATATCTCCAATATTTAATGTTGTAGATTTGTACCCATACAGGGCTGGAGAAGTAAATACTGAAGCTGAGCAGCCAGTGATCTAGTGGATGAAACAATTTCCAGTTGCAGAGAAGCCGCAGATGGAATGCATACTGGACAAGAGAGTGGGTAAGAAAACCAGGAGGAAAGAATACTATGAGTATCTAGTCAAGTGGAAGAACCATCCAGTGGAAGATGCCAGCTGGGAGACTGAAGCAGAAATAAAGAAGCATGGACGAACCGTGCAGGAGCTCATGGAAAGGAGCCCATGAAAGTTTTCAAGCGAGGGAGTATGATGTAGGAGCATCGTCGATACATCAAGCGAGCTAGCGCGGAAGCGGAGGACAGCTGGATAATCCAGTAGGAATTTTGAAAACACTTTGGAAGTTGTTGCGCAGATCTTAAATGAGCATTTAGTTGAAGTGAATTTGTATATTGTAAATGGACCTTGAGCGGATAGCTCTCGTCCTTAAGTAGATAGACGACATTTAATATAGTTAATGCAGGTAGATAGGATTTTAATTTCTAGATTTGACAGTTTAGGAGCTGGAGGGAAAAACGGATATAGACACCCTCATTGTATCATTGTAACATTAAGCTTGAGCAGAGAAGAGAAGAGGAGAGCAAGAGCATGCAGAGAGCCTTGTAAAGAACACCCATGTATTGATATTTGAATTAATAGAAGAAGCTTTGATTCAAATTCATGGTTATGTGTTTGTTCTCTGTGTATGAATGTTATGCTCAATTGATGTTTGTTTCTTATTATACATTTGCTTTTATATGTTGTGTATATGATTTCATGGTTGAATTGAAGTCTGAAGGTGTGAAAGAATGAGTTTCAATTATTTCTCTATTTGAGCCAGAGGAATCCTGCAAGGAGTGCAGTCGAATTGTCCGCAAGGAGTGCATTGACAGAGTGTTCAAATAGGGATAACTTTGATTCTCATTCACCCAGAAGTGAATTGGGTTATAGGAGTCGTGCAAGGAGTGTGCAGGCCGGGTAAAAGACTCAGGGTTGCGAACCTGAGTAAAGCTTCGAAGGACTGCTGCTATAGGCGTGCGCAGAGTCGAAGAGACTTCAACACTTAGGACGTGTTGAAGGGTTGCCGCAAGGAGTGTGCGCAAGGAGTCTTTGCTAAGGTTCAGAATCATAGAAAATCTCAGGAAGGATAGGCCCTTGAATTCATCGAAGGATTGCACCAAGGAGTTGTGTTTGAAGTGTCCGAGCAGGCGCTGCAAGTTTGCGTGCAGGTGAGAAATCTTCGTGGAGGAAGAAACAGACGGTCGGAATTCCCCAAGGAGAATTTGCGAATCATC
The DNA here is from genome assembly GCA_032191745.1 of Picea mariana. Taxonomy (NCBI): domain Eukaryota; kingdom Viridiplantae; phylum Streptophyta; class Pinopsida; order Pinales; family Pinaceae; genus Picea; species Picea mariana. Next base: position 125,424 of record JASDQU010107248.1, on the reverse strand, counting down.
GTAGGCCGTCAGATCTTGGAAAAGTGCAGGGAATATACGGCGACGTATTCCCAAAGGTTTCCAAGCTCAGGAGAGGCAAAGTCGTTGATTAGGACCACGAGGGTCGTTGGATCCACACATATATCGTGGATCGGGGTTTCGTGAGTCGAAGCTCTAAATTGTTGTAACGGGAATTGTGATATCACGACCCGCGATATCTCGCCAAGCTCAGAACCATCCATCGGTGGGGACGTGTGTCGAAAGATCCAAAGAAGTCAGGGTTCGGAGTATCAGGAGTCTCGAGGTCAGGATATTCTTGCAACCTGGAATAGCGATCCGCGATATCCCGACGGTGACGTAAACAATGTGGGACCGCCGGAGTTAGTGTAGGACAGGTGGCACACTGTATCGAAGTTCGGGGAAAGTAAAATCCCGAACATTTTTTCATTAGGATTCACGATCCCGCAAAGTCCGATATCTCGATAGAGGTGAAGGGACAGTTGAAAGGTCAACCCACAAGCACATCGGAGTTTCGGCTCATCGGGGTTCGGAAGTCGGTAAATCAAGTGCTTCAATATCGGGAGTGGTGAAATCACAATAAGGAAAGTTTCGACAAGAGGAAGTCAGCGTTGACTGGACATCGGGCCTCAGGAATTCGAGAGCCCAGTGATCGACCATTAGACTCGAGAAGTCGTGAGTTCTGATTCCCCGATAAGTAGAGAGAGGGGAATCACGTGGATTTTTCTGTGGGTGAATATTTCCTGATAGGGAAATAGAATAACCTTGGCATTCTTCAGGCCGAGGGAGGAGAAGGTCTTGTGTGAGCGGGCATGCCTGCGGGTGCGATGGCTGCACCAAAATGTTGTCTTATTGATATCCTTTTCCTTGATTCTTACCCAATGGTATCTTGATCTCAAGTCTATTTTTGAAAATATTGTTTACCCTCTTCATGATCAAAGAGGTCATCAATTCTTGGTAGAGGGTATTTTTTCTTCAAGGTGGATTTATTCGGTTCTTTAAAGTCAATACACAGCCTCAATGTTGTATCCTTATTTTTTACAAAGAGTACTAGTGCTCCCCAAGGTGAAACACTAGGGCATATATACCCTTTCTTCAACAATTTTTCCAGCTGCATTTGTAATTATTTTAATTATGGTGTACTCATTATGTAAGGTTTTTTTGATACTGGGGCAGTTCCTAGTACTAAATAAATAGAAAACTCTACTTTCCTATTTGATGGAATTCTTTGTATTTATTGGAATACATATTCAAACTCTTGCAGTATCGAAAAAAATTTAAGGCTTGGCCCTTTTTCCTTTTCTTGTTCCTTCACATGGGATGCATAAAATTGACATCATTTCCTAAAACATCTCTTCAGTTGTAAGGCTAAATTATCCCTTATAAAAATGGGTCTTGGAATTCCTTTTATGATGCTATGTTTTCCTTCTTCATCAAGACATGTAAATGTCTTGCTATGACAATCTAGGACAACGTGATGTTTGTCCAACCAATCCATTCCAATTAGAATACCATAATATACCACTAGTATAATATTTAGATTAGAATTAGTATTCACTCTATTAACACTTATGGGACAACCTATGACCATCTCATTGATCCTTCTTTTGGTTCTAGTAGCTAGTTGAAAAAAACTTGATTTTTCAAGCTTATTTTTCTCCAAATGTAATATATCTGCTATTTTAGGATCAATGTAGCAATGACTTGCTCCTGAATCAATTAAAATGGAAACAGATTGATTAATGTTGTTACCTTCCACATCGATAATATTGGATTGGTACTCTGCTTGTCGATGTTCTAAGCTTGCATATGTTTTTCCCATGTCTTCTACTATGGTATCCTCTTGGATGTTGTTCATAGTCTTCTCTTTATCTCCTCTATGAGGGGAATCCTTGTATAGGTGATTTTCTTTGAACCCCCAACATTGGATTGGTGGTCTTCCTCTTTTTCCCAATGAGTCTTCTTTCTTTGTTTCATCCTTAATAGGTTGATCTTACTGATTTCTATTTGGTCTATTTTTGTTGAAAGTAGTTTTGAATCCCTTCATTCTCTGATAATATTTCTCTTTCTTCGTATCTCTCCAAGACTTCTACATGGATTCTCTGCCCTTTCCTTGCTCATACAGGTATTTATCCTTCATGATGGTCTCTTTCAAAGTCCTAAGCTCATCATATTGGATATTTTCATTATAAAAGGATGGGATTCCACTCAAAAACCTCTATATTTTCACCTTCTAATCCTTTATAAACCCCACATACTTTAGCAATCCCAGGAATTTATTTTCATACTCTTCCATGGTCATGATTTGCAACCTAAGTTCAAATAACTCCTTCATTTTATTGTCATAGAAGTGATATGAAAGTTACTCTTTTATGAAAATACCTCTTGAATTTCTTCCAAGTGATCATGCTCTCATTTATGTGCTCAGATTTCTTAAGTTGATCCTACCACATAGAAGTTTTCTCATGCAATTGGTAGGTTTCAATTCTAGATTATGGGTTTGATGAGTAGTTATGTAATTGAAAATACCTTCTAAGTTCAATCAACCATACTTCAACATCATCTTCCCTTTCTCTTTCAACATCAAAGGATTGTGGCTTAAGCTTCCTCAACTCTCATTGCAAACTTTCCAATTCATGTCTTCTTCTTTGGTGCCTAATAGGAGACACCTCTAGACCACTTATATGATCTTCATATGCATAAAAATTTCTTGATGAGTAAGGAGGTGAGTGATGTTTATGAGTTCTGCTAGCACTTCTTAAATAACCAACTCTTTTGTATTTATCTCTTATTTTGTTATATCTTCCCTCTTCCTCGTGTCTGTATTTTGATCGATTTGTTGCTTGCCTCTACAACCAATTTAGTATTTTCATCACTCGAGCATTTATCTAATTTTTTTATCTTATCATCCTCTTATCTAATTTTGTTCTCTTATCATCGTCTTGAGCATTTATCTAAGTTTTTTTCTCATTTATCTAATTTTTTTTATCTTATCATCCATATTTCAAGGATTAGGTATATTCTCTTCTGGATACCATATCGAGCATATTTTATTATAGCCAACAATAAATTGGATGAGCCGCTCAATTTTGATTTTCTTTATGGAACATCTTCAAGGGTAAGTGTTGGTTGAATTGCAGTTATAATTTCTCCAAACAATGGTTTTTCAATTAGATACTTTTCCAAGTCCTTTATTCTATCCTTCAAAAATGAATTTTCTTTTTCAATATCAAAAAAAAATTATTTCAGTGCTTCCCTAATTTTCATCATAAAATTCCAATATTTTCAAAGGTGGAACCCCATGAAAATCAATTTCTAATTTGTTCTATTTTTTTTCCTATTAACTTTTTATATTAATAATTTTTACAATTCTTGTGGTAGGCCACATGGTCAAGTGTAATAGACTCTTCTTCAAAGATCTATGGCTCTTGGAAAGCCAGAGGCTCAACAATTTCCCTAGTATCTATTAATCTTTGTTATGACCAACTTGGTGCTTCTATTACTTCATCTACTTCCATGCCTTATGGACTTTCTCATAGAAACTCATCTACTTCCTTAACATATTACACTCTACGTCCAAGACATTCATTTTTTACTATCATCAAACCAGGGAATCCATGATTGTTGAATTCTCCAAAGTGGATTGATGTTCATTTTCATGTACCTTGGAGGTCACTAAGAAAAGAGAGGTTATGTTGCATTTTATGGACTCTTTGTGCCTTCTAATTACCATTTGTATATGTTTAGGTTCATTGTAGTCCATCAAAACTACACATAGAGTAGAGAATAAATATGACAAATTTATTAAATTCAAACTGGTGTGAAGTTTTCTCGGGAGAGCCTTGGCTCCCACACATAGAAAGGCCCCCATACTCCACAAATCGAGTAGAAAAAATACCAAGGTACTAGTGGTATGTATATTTTTGGAACTAGAATTAAAAATATCAATGCATCAAACCCCAATAAAATTAGTGAACCATACCTTTAAAGGTTAGATACCAGAGCACCAAGCTCCTAGAGTTGATTGTAAGTAGAACTCAAAGATTTAGAGGGATGAATGCCAAAACAAAGTGGTGGAGACATCACCAGTAGATAGTATAATAAAGTATGTAGAGAGACCACGTGTTATACCAGAAACAAATTGTATTAACATATTCCAATAACTAGACAACAAATATGTTCCAAGAACCAATAAAATATAGTAACTATTCACTAAGAAGACCCTATTGTTGAATCCTTCAGAAAAAAATTCTAATAAACTAACTAGATAACAAGGGTGTATAATACTAGATAAAGTCCAATATGAATGGCCTTGATCCAAATGCCTATACAAGCTTCCTCCCTATGTTTCTTTATTATCCCACCTTTCTGGTGAAAAACCTTGATGAAGGATTCAATAGACATGACAAATATTAATTCAAGCACGTGAATGGGAGGAGGCTTGTCCGTTCAAATACCATCATTGTGATTGAAGTATGATAAGGATGACATTGACACAATCGATGATTAAAGGTGATGTTACTTGCATCATTTCTAATGGAATATCCAACAACACTGAGAGGGGGGGTGAATCAGTATTGCCTACTTTTTCTTTTTAACTTCATCTATATTAAGAACACATATTAATTATTCAATTAAGAAATATATGATGAAAAAAAAACCCTTATGAACACAATATTTTATCGTGGAACCCAATAGGGAAAACCACCAACTCTTTTCTCATTAATAAAATGTTCTTTTACAAAATTGTTTTCAAGCTACAACTTGATGGAGAGACATTCCCCAATTTTCTTCAGCGACAACTGAAAGGATTTTTCCACACCCCATTTACTAGCTACAACTGGAAGGATGCACCCACACCCTCATTCACCAGCAACAACTCGTAGGAGGCTTCAACCCCCTGTTTAGTAAACTACGAATGACAAGGAAGCACCAACTCCCTCTATTCACCAGCACCAACTGGTAGGAGACTTCAACCCCCTGTTTATTCAGCCACAACTAACAAGGAAGCACCAACTCCCCTGTAGGATCCAACCTTCCCTTGCACCACCCAACCACCCTTAGTTTATAATGCAATTCAATCTCTTCTGCTCTTCATCAATTTTGACTCATGTAACCATTGTTGTACTTTGTACTTTTCTGTTGCAGCCTCTGCTTGTATGGTCTTGTTTATAAATTTATGGATTGCATAACTGTTTCTTTGTCTTCTTTTGTTCTTGATCTTCAATTAGACATTGACAGCCACCTTAGGACAAAGAGTTCTTCATCTTTGACCCTACTTTTGTTTTTGATCTTCTAATCTCAACCACAGAGACACATTCTTCTCACCACTTTTTGTCGTTTATATAATCTTCAAACTGGTGCGAGATTTAAAACATCATGTCCCTTTATTTGAAACATTGTACCTTTTCATTTAAAATGATAAACTAAACTTTAATTAATATCATTTTTCCTTTTTATTCTTTATTCATATTTTCATGATTTATTCTCTTTTAATCATGACTCTATATTGGTTCATTCTTCATCATAAATTGATCACAGTCATGGATCAATTTAATACTTTATACATGATCCTTAATCTTTGCTGTATTTACAAAGACTAGATTCTGTGAAGGCGCTTCCTTCAAACCATTTCATATAATTGTGTATCACAGGACCACAAATTTTACCAACTATAGCGATGTATAGTTAAACGCTTATAGCATATGACCAATGGCATGACCTCATGTTTAGGCGAGACGAGCACATGAGCGCTTATCAATTGAGTGGACATGATTCTTTCTCCAGATGGGATGGAGGGATGACGAGATTTCAGCACTTTTCCCTTCGAGTCTTCGTGACTTACAATACTTCAGAACTCTCAATTACGATATCACTGAAACAATCAGATGTTTCATGTTTATTTTGTGGAGACAGATCAATAGTCCTCTTTAGACCTTACACTCCTTCATACACTGCTAAATCCGACAGTTGTGACTTAATCATTCATCGAGATGCACAAACACCATTTACTCCATGACTTAGTATATTGCACTTACACTATCCTTCCACTGTGTTAGATCGATGGTTAAGAATACTCCCGATGTGATCTTCATATCGGATGACTCATGTCCACTTCAGAAATTTTTCCTTCAGGACATCAGCCCTTAGGCCCTTCGATACTTCGACATTTCCACCTTCGCGACTTCATCCTTTTGTCCCTTCGGCATTTTAGCTTTCACGACTTCGACATTTCGGCTTTTCGTGACTTAGGCCATTCAACCTTTTGTCATTTCGACATTTGGGACATCTGGATATTAGATTATTTTCTTGCTATGCAAAACTCTCGAAGTAGAAACTCTCGACATGACGTAAACCTGCTGACGTCACATGATGACTTGGGGTGTGCCAAGTAGCTGCCATGTGTCACTCATATTATGATCTTCACGTATCTAAAATGTTGAATCAGCTTGATATTTGTCATTGATTTATTGTGCCACATGTCCTTGATGACATAGTCTGATTATTTGTTATGCCACATGTCCTTCTCAAATCAACGGTCCTTGTTCCTTTGTGATCTGATGGCCCAGAGCTTATCGGGTCTTCGCATTTTGAGAGTTTGGAGGACTACTCACCTCCCTTCTTCCATTCCTAATTTCCCGACATCTGCTTATGTTGGATCGACGATCCATGACCATCAATGTTCCAATGGTCTAGATCATATTGTGATTTCACATTTTGTGGTTTCATGCAACACTATCTTTGACTTTCCTGATTTACAAGTCAGCGAAATTCCAATAACTTGCCACATGTCCTCTTGATCCAACGGATCAGATCATTTCACTTCTTTGGAGTGTTAAATAACTCTTGGGATGATCCAGGTGGATATTGGTGGCCACCCACCTTTTCCGACTGGCTCAAAACAACTTTCTGGCAATTTTGGCAATTTACTATTTTTAGCAGGTTTTAACTTCCGAGGCCATTTTGAGGGCCTAAATGAAGGTTTTTTGAGATAGAGGTTATCAATGATAACCAAATGCATAATTGAGCCCCCAAAATTAATCTCCTCGACGATACCTTTCCAACGAGCTATCATATGCCTAAAATGGAGATCGTATGCAAAAGTTACGACCCCACGAAGTTGATGTACTAACTTACCCAAACAGGGCCCACATGACTTTTGGTGCTTCATCTCCTAGGGTTAGGTTTTTGGATATATAGGGTTTTTGGCATTCATGTTTATTGTAAAAATTCCTTCATAGCCTCATTGTAATCATCTTCTTGAGAATGTAAGTAGCCGCCACATCACTTCTCAGAGATGAGTTGCCACCATTCTAGCAAGTCTTTCACTCTGTATTTTTACAGTCTCTGTACATTTCTTTCATTAATAGAAATCGTGTACTACTGTATATCTATGTTTATGGTTGCATCTCTGATATATTTATGTTATACTATTGAATATATGCGATATCTCTGTGCATTTCTTTATTATATCTTCGATCTCATTTTGTGCCGAAAATAATCCAGATCAGTGGAATTAGAGCATGATGTTCTTGATCGTTTTTTTCAGTGCATGTCCCCAATGAGGTTTGAGTATAGAAAGTTGGGTCTCGAGCTTGTCTCTCTTGAGGACAATCACTCTTGCACACCCAAGAAACCCTCAATGGCAGAAGAAAATAAAAATGACGGAGCAGACAATTCTATCAGTGTGTTGCTTGAGAAAGCTCTCATGTGATAAAGGGATGAAATGATGGAGAATTTTTCCCACATCCTTCAATGCCTACCGATAGCAACAGGTGTATATTCATCAAGCGACCACTTTGGAGGCACCTTGCCTTTCAAGGTACAAGTTAATTTTGATATTCTTGTATTTGAAGGACAAATAGATGCAGAAGCCCTAGACAAATGGTTGAATCTTCTAAAAGGTTATTTCTCTATTCACAAATTTTCTGACAAAGAAAAGATCACCTTCGCACTCCTTAAATCTCTCCCCCATGTCAAACATTGGTGGGAAATATATTGGGAGCGGAGTTACACAGAGGAGTTTGAAATATATGGGGCCAATCCCACTTGGGATTTTTTTGTGGATGTGGTAAAGGAACAATATTACCCTGTTGGAAACTATGAGGACTAGTACATGAGATGGACCACACTGTGGTAAGAGGGGCCAAAAAGTTCCAAAGTTCACCAATACCTTCCATACCTTGTGCACCAAGCTGGGTATCAAAGACTCCGAGCGACATTTGGTTCTAAAATACCGTGGGGCTCTACATAGATACATCCAAACTGAAATGGATTTTCTGGACATCTCATCACTTAGTGCTACTTATCGATATGTTTTTAAAATCGAGAAGAAATTTAAGCACCAGAACAAATGGGATTTCGGATATGTAAATCCACAACAACCAAAGTATGACAAAGACAACCCTAACAAACAGTCTCCCGAAAACCAGTCCAAGACATAGAAAAAGAAGGGTCACGGGAAGACAAAGAAGGACACCGAAAAATGGTGTGATTTTCACAAAAGCCTCTGGAACAACACCGATGAATGTCGCTTAAAACAGTCAATGGTGGTTGAGATCAAAGACAAGGAGTCGAACCCTGATTCATAATCTGATTATGAAAATATTGGTAAAGGACAGATCATTGATGCAAACCCCACAGCTATTATCGCAACCGCAACAATTCAACCAGAAGAACTAACGGATCCCGAAGAGGGGGAGCACCTTTTTCATTCACAGATGTGGGTGAAGGGAACCCCACTACATTTTATTGTTCATAGTGGAAGCCAAAAGAACCTCATCTCAGCAGAGGTCATCAAACAGTTGGGATTGTTGAGAACACCACACCCGGATCCATACAACATCAGGTGGCTTCGCCAAGGACGACATCTTCGTGTCAGCGAGCAATGTCAATTGTCATACGGCATCCATCCCTTCAAGGATGAGGTATTATGTGATGTTTCCCCACTAGATGTCTGTGATGTTCTCTTGGGCCAACCATATATGTGGAGATGACATGTTGTTTATGAGTCTCAACCCCATAGTGTCATTGTTACTTTGGGGGGTCATCTCTACAAAATACTAGAGGTAGTTCCAACTATTGTTCCACCTAAGAAGTGTCACAAGGTAGTATCTCATACTGCAAAATTCAACTTCTTCACAATATGTTCAAAAGGGGAACAAAAGGACACTGCAACCACTACAGCCTCGCCCCCTGCACCTTCTATCCAATAGAAGCAGGTCAACAAGGTTGTAGCAAAGTGAAAAGATTCCTTCTGCACACCTTCCTCTCATGTAGCTTGACTTGTTGAATAGCCTTAGCTTCAACAGGTTCATGACAAACTTCCACAAACTAAGCAACGCGACATCGCCAGCAATACAAGCAGCTCACCAAGATGCAAATCTGGCAAATGCTTTTCCCTCTCCCCGAGAAACTTAATGCAATGGAGACCATTTATTCCTAAGGAAGGAACATTGATCCAGGTGGATATCAGTGGCCACCCACCTTTTTCGACTGGCTCAAAACAGCTTTCTGGCAATTTTGGCAATTTACTATTTTTAGCAAGTTTTAACTTCCGGGGCCATTTTGAGGGCCTAAATGCAATTTTTTAGAGATAGAGGTTCTCAATGATATCTAAAGGCATGATTGATCCCCCAAAATGAATCTTCTTGATGATACCTTTCCAACAAGCTATCATATGCCTAAAACAGAGATTGTATGCAAAATTTACAACCCCGGGAGGTTGATGTACTAACTTACCCAAACGGGGCCCACATGACTTTTGGCGCTTCATCTCCTAGGGTTAGGTTTTTGGATGTCTATGGTTTTTGGCATTCATTTTTATTGTAAAAAGGCCTTCAGAGCCTCATTGTAATCATCTTCTTGCGAATGCAAGTAGCCGTCACATCTCTTCTCAGAGATAAGTTTCCACCATTCTAGCTTGTCTTTCACTCTGTATTTTTACAGTCTCTGTACATTTGTTTCATTAATAGAAATCATGTATTATTGTATCTCTGATATATTTCTATTATATTATTGAATATCTATGATATCTCTGTGCATTTATTTATTATATCTCCGATCTCATTTCGTGCCGAAAATAATCCAGATCAGTGGTATCAAAGCAGGATGTTCTTGATCCTTTTTTTCAGTGCATGTGCCCTACGAGGTCCGAGTATAGCAAGTTCGGTCTCGAACTTGTCTCTCTTAGGGAAAATCTCTCTCACACACCCAAGAAATCCTAAATGGTAGAAGAAAAGAAAAATGACTAAGCAGACGATTATATCAGTCTGTTGCTTGAACAAGCTCTCACGCGACAGAGGGATGAAATGATGGAGAATTTTTCCCACATTCTTCAATGCCTGTCGATAGCAACAGGTGCATATTCATCAAGTGGCCACTTTGGAGGCACCTTTCCTTTCAAGGTACAAGTTAATTTTGATATTCCTATATTTGAAGGACAGATAGATGTGGAAGCCCTAGACAAATGGTTGAATCTTCTAGAAGGTTATTTCTCTGTTCACAAAATTTTCGACAAAAAAATGATCACCTTCGCACTCCTTAAAGCTCTCCCCCATGTCAAACATTGGTGGGAAACTTATTGGTAGCAGATTTCCACAGAGAAATCTGAAATATATGGGGTCGATCCCACTTGGGATTTTTTTGTGGATGCGGTAAAGGAACAATATTACCCTATTGGAAACTATGAGGACCAGTACATGAGATGGACCACACTGCAGCAAGAGAGGAGCCAAGTAGTTATGGATTTCACCGAGACCTTCCATACCTTGCACACCAAGATGGGTATCAAAGACTCCGAACGACATTTGGTTTTGAAATACCGTGGGGCTCTACACATATACATACAAACTGAAATGGATTTTCTGGACATCTCATCACTCAGTGCTGCTTATCGATATGTTGTTAAAATCGAGTAGAAATTTAAGCACCAGAACAAACAGGATTTTGGATCTATAAATCCGCAACAACCAAAGTATGAAAAAGAAATCCCTAAAAAATAGTCTCCCAAAAACCAGTCCAAGACCCAGGAAAAGAAGGGTCACGAGAAGACAAAGAAGGACACCGAAAAATGGTGCGATTTCCACAAAATCCCCTGGCACAACATCAATGAATGTTGCTAAAAATAGTCGTTGGTGGCCGAGATCAAAGACAAGGAGCCGAACCCTGATTCAGAATCCGATTATGAAAATGTTGGTAAAGGACAGATCATTGACACAAACCCCATTGCTATTATCGCAACCGTAGCAATTCAATCAGAAGAACCAAAATATCCTGAAGAGGGGGAGTGCCTTTTTCATTCACAGATGTGGGTGAAGGGGACCTCACTGCATTTTATTGTTGATAGCGGAAGCTAGAAGAACCTCATCTTAGTAGAGGTCATCAAACAGTTGGTATTTTTGACAACACCACACCCGCAGCCATACAACATCGGGTGGCTTCGCCAAGGATGAGATCTTCGTGTCAGCCAACAATGTCAATTGGCATATGGTATCCAACCCTTCAAGGACAAGGTATTATGTGATGTTTCCCCACTGGATGTCTGTAATGTTCTCTTCGGCCAACCATATATGTGGAGATGACATGTTGTTTATGAGTCTTGACCCCGTAGTGTCATTGTTACTTTGGGGGGTCATATCTACAGAATACCAGAGGTAGTTCGAACTATTTTTCCACCTAAAAAGTGTCGCAAGGTAGTATCTCATACTGTGAAATTCAGCTTCTTCACAATCTGTTCAAAAGGGGATCAGAAGGACACTAAAACCACTACAGCCTCGCCCCCTGCACCTTCTATCCAATAGAAGCAGGTCAACAAGGTTGCAGCAAAGTGAAAATATTCCTTCTGCACACCTTCCTCTCATGTAGCTTGACTTTTTGAATAGCCTCAACTTCAACAAGTTCATGACAGACTTCCACAAACTAAGCAACATGACGTCTCCAACAATACAAGCACCTCACCAAGATGCAGATCCAGCAAATGTTTTTCCCTCTCCCCCGGGAACTCAATGCAATGGAGACCATTTCTTCCTAAGGACGGAGGATTGATCCAAGTGGATATCGATGGCCACCCACGTTTTCCAACTGGCTCAAAACAACTTTCTGGCAATTTTGGCAATTTATTATTTTTAGGAGGTTTTAACTTCCGAGGCCATTTTGAGGGCCTAAATGAAGGTTTTTCGAGATTGAGGTTCTCAATGATATCCAAAGGAATGATTGATCCCCCCAAATGAATCTCCTTGACGATACCTTTCCATCAAGCTATCATACACCTAAAATTGAGATCGTATACAAAAGTTACGACCCCGGGAAGTTGATGTACTAACTTACCCAAATGGGGCCCACGTGAATTTTGGTGCTTCATCTCCTAGGGTTTGGTTTTTGGATGTCTAGGGTTTTTGGCATTCTTGTTTATTGTAAAAGGGCCTTCAGAGCCTCATTGTAATCATCTTCTTGCGAATGCGAGTAGCTGTCACATCTCTTCTCAGAGATAAGCTGTCACCATTCTAGCGAGTCTTTCACTCTATATTTTTGCAATCTCTGTACATTTCTTTCATTAATAGAAATCGTGTATTACTATATGTCTATGTTTATGGTTGAATCTCTGATATATTTTTGTTATATTATTGAATATCTGTGATATCTCTATGCATTTCTTTATTATATCTCCGATCTCATTTCATGCCGAAAATAATCTGGATCAGTGGTATCAGAGCAGGCTGTTCTTGATCGTTTTTTTCAATGCATGTCCCTGACGAGGTCTTCGTATAGCAAGTCAGGTATCGAGCTTGTCTCTCTTGAGGAAAATCACTCTCACAAAACCAAGAAACCCTCAATGGTGGAAGAAAATAAAAATGACGGAGCAGATGATCCTATCAGTCTGTTGCTTGAGCAAGCTCTCACGCAATAGAGGGATGAAGTGATGGAGAATTTTTCCCACATCCTTCAATGCCTGCCGATAGAAATAGGCGCATCTTCATCAAGCGGCCATTTTGGAGGCACCTTGCCTTTCAAGGTACAAGTTAATTTTGATATTCCTGTATTTGAAGAACAGATAGATGCAGAAGCCCTAGACAAATGGTTGAATCTTCTAGAAGGTTATTTCTCTGTTCACAAATTTTCTGACAAAGAAACGATCACCTTCGCACTCCTTAAATCTCTCCCCCATGTCAAACATTGGTGGGAAACTTATTGGGAGTAGAGTTCCATAGAGGAGTCTAAAATGTATGGGGTCTATCCCACCTGGGATTTTTGTTTGGATGCAGTAAAGGAACAGTATTACCATATTGGAAACTATGAGGACCAGTACATGAGATGGACCACACTGTGGTAAGAGAGGGGCCAAGCAGTTCCGGAGTTCACCAATACCTTCCATACCTTGCGCACCAAGCTGGGTATCAAAGACTCTAAGTGAAATTTGGTTCTGAAATACCGTGGGGCTCTACACAGATACATCCAGACTGAAATGGATTTCCTGGACATCTCATCACTTGGTGTTTCTTATCGATATGATATTAAAATCAAGCATAATTTAAGCACCAGAAAAAATGGGATTTTGGATCTATAAATCCGCAACAACCAAAGTATGACAAAGACAACCCTAATAAACAATCTCCTGAAAACCAGTCTAAGACACAGGAAAAGAAGGGTCATGGGAAGACAAAGAAGGACACTGGAAAATGGTGCGATTTCCACAAAATTCCCTAGCACAACACCGATGAATGTTGCTCAAAATAGTCATTGGTGGCCGAGATCAAAGACAAGGAGCCAAACCCTGATTCAGAATCCGATTATGAAAATAATGGTAAAGGATAGATCATTGACGCAGACCCCACTACTATTATCGCAACCACAGCAATTCAACCAAAAGAACCAATATATGATCACTAAGTATTACTATAAATGAGGATTTGATCCAGATACACCACTACAAAATTACTGGTGAAGGGTCACAGTATATTGTCCATCATCCTCATAAAAGTTGTTGGAGAATTTGTCAAACCAAAGGGCATGACCAACCATTCAAAAAGACCTTCTTTTGTCTTGAATATGGTCTTCCATACATCTGTCTATTCTATTGGGACCTGGTGGTAGCCAGAATTCAGGTCAATCTTACTGAATTATTTGGCCCCCATGAACTCATCAAGGTGATCGTCGATTCAGGGAATCGGGTACTGGTTTTCGAGTGTGATTTTATTCAGGGCCCAATAATCAATGCAGAGTTTCTAGGTCCTATATTTCTTCTGCACCAGTATGATTAGGCTCCCAGAAGGTGATGAGCTGGGATGGATGTGCCCCTTGTGGAGCAGTTCCTAGATCTTCCTCTTGATCTCTTCGTTTTATAATAGAGAGCAGTGGTAGAACGACCCATTGGGTAGCGGTGTTCCTGGGGTCAAATCGATGGTATGTTTGACATGGCAGTGCAAAGGTACTCTGGTAGGAGAGGAGAAGATATCTGAGTATTATTCTACAGCCTTATCCACTTACTTTTGTTGTGTGGAGAGACCGGTCACAGAGGCCCTTGATGTGGTTGCGATATTTCTCTTACTCTGAGAGAGAATCGCGAAGAAGATAAATTTCCCGGTTTAAGATATGACCTTCCTACATTTCTTGGAAGAGATCAAGGAAATAGAACTAGGAGGGACTACCTCGGGTATCTTGTACAATTTCATGTTCAAAGAAATAATTACACTACGAGGCCTAGACTCATATACAACATGATGTTTCCATAAATAAGGTTGGCCAAAAATAACATTACAAACTTTGAGAGAATCAACATCACACAATATCTCATCTTTGAAGGGCTTGATGTCATACGAAAATTGACATTGTTGGTTGACGTGGAGATCATTTCCTTTGAAGAGCCATCCAATGGTGTAGGGATGTGGGTGTGGCATTGTCGGCAGGGCCAGCTGCTTGATGAACTCTTCTGAGATGAGGTTCTTTTGGATACCTCTATCAATGATGAAGTGCAGCGGGGTGCCTTTTACCCACATCTACAAATGGAAAAGGTGCTCGCCTTCTTTCGGCTCGTCTGGTTCACTGGGATGGAGCTTGGTGGTACAAACGGTGGCACTGGGTTCCAGGTCAACGATCCATATTCCCCTTTGTGGTTATGACTCAGAGTTAGAACCCACATCCTTTTTAGAGGCTTTCACGTCGGCCACCAGTCAATCAACAGTGTTATGCCAAGGGCTCTTATGGAAGTCGCACCACTTCCTGATATCCTTCTTTGTATTTCTAGTGTCCTTCTCTACTTGCAGCTTGGACCGGTTTTCCTGATACTATCCATATTTGCTTTGTCCTTTGTTCTGTAGTTTGGGGTTGCCCTTTCCTATTTTGTGTTGCGAGGGGTTCCTAGGCCCAAATTGTCGTGTCTTTTATTTAAGCTTATGCTCGATTTTGAAGGCATATCGACAGGTTGCACCCAAGGATGCGATGTCTAGAAATTTCATTTTGGTTTGGATGTATCTATGTTGAGCACCATGATACTTTAGCACCAGATGTCACTCTGAATCTTTGATACCCAGCTTAGTGCACAGGGTATGGAATATATTTGTGAAATATGGCACTGCTTGGTCTCTATCTTGTCGCAGTGTGGTCCATTTGGTATACAAGTCGTCTTAACTTCTAACAAGGTAATATTGTTCCTTAATAACATCCCTGAAGGATTCCCAGGTGGTCATGACTATAAATAATTAGGGTTCCTTTGTTTCCTTTTTCTCACAGAACGTTTCCCACCAATCTTTGACATGGGGAACTTCTTTGAGGAGCCCAAAAGTAATTTATTCTCTATTTGAAAATTTATAGACAAAAAATTACCATTCTAGTAGATTCAACGACTTGTCTACAGCATCTACGTCTATATGATATTCAAATATAGGAATATCTAAGTTGATTTGTACCTTGAAGGGGGTGGCGCCTCTGCTCAAGAAAGATGCATCACCTGTTGGTAGTCGCTGAAGGATTTGCGCAAAACTGTCCATCACCTCATTCCTCTGTTGCGTGAGGGATTCCTTAAGAAACATTTTGAAAGGATCTCATGTCCCCTCATATTTCTTTTCTCCTTCCATGAGAGGTCGTTTGGGTGTGCGATAGATTTTTTCCTCAAGAGAAACAAGCTTGAGACCCAATTATTTGTACCCTGACCTCATTGGGGACATGCATTAAGATGACAAGGAGCAAGCTGATCTGATACCACTAATCTGGATTTTATGATAAGAATGAAATGAATACAGATTATTAAAATATTCTTAACAAAGAATAACAATGATACAGTAAAACTGGTTTTCTATTCAATAAGGAAATGAGCTGAAACTGTAAAATGCAATCGAAAACAAGCTTGTTGGAATGTTGACGGCTTATATCTGAGAAGATATGTGAAGTTTGCGCTTATTCTCCAGAATAAAATTAAAATGAGGCTCTAAAGGAATTTTTACAATAAACAGGAATGTTGAAAACCCTAGACATCCAAAAACCTAACCCTAGGAGATGAAGCACCAAAATTCATGTGGGCCCCGTTTGGGTAAGTTAGTACATCAACTTCCCGGGATCGTAATGTTTGTATACGATCTTTGTTTGTGCATCCATAGGGTGTGTAGAATCTGTTGAATATGTTGCAAGTGTTCCACCCAAGTATTACTGTAGATGAGGTTGTCATCCAGATACACCACTACAAAAGTAATGGTGAAGGGTCGCAGAATATTGTCCATCATCCTCATAAAAGTTGTTGGAGCATTTGTCAAACCAAAGGGCATGACCAACCATTCAAAAATAACTTCTTTTAACTTGAAGGCAGTCTTCCATACATCTATTTGTTCTATTGGGACCTGGTGGTAGCCAGACTTCAGATCAATCTTACTGAAGTATTTGGCCCCCGTGAGTTGATCAAGGAGGTCGTCAATTAAAGGAATCGGGTACCAGTTCTGGACTGTGATTTTATTCAGGGCCTGGTAATCAATGCAGAGTCTCCAGGTACCATATTTCTTATGCACTAGTATGATTAGGATCCCACAAGGCGATGAGTTTGGATGGATGTTCCCCTTGTGGAGCAGTTCTTGGATCTGCCTCATGATCTCCTTGTTTTCTAATAGAGAGAAGAGCTATACCAGCCAATTGGGTAGTGGTGTGCCTGGGGTCAGATCGATGGGATGATTGAACTCACAATGCATAGGTACCCTGGTAGGAGAGGAGGAGATATATGAGTATTCTTCCACCACTTTATCCAATTGCTTCTATTGTGTGGAGAGATTAGCCATGGAGGCCTTGGATGTGGCTGCGATCTTTCACTTACTCTAAGAGTGAATCATGAAGAAGAGAAATTTCTCATTCTGAGAGATGGACTTCTTTCATTTCTTGGCAGAGATCAAGGAAATAACACTAGGAGGGAATTCCTCGGGTGTCATGTACAATTTCCTGTTCAAAGTAATAATAACACTACGAGGACTAGAATCATATACAACATGATGTTTCCATAAATAAGGTTGGCCCAAAAGAACATTACAAACTTCAAGAGAATAAACATCACACAATACCTCATCTTTGAAGGGATTGATGTCATACGACAGTTGACACTATTGGATTACACAGAGATCACTTCCTTGGCGGAGACATCCAATGGTGTAGGGTTGCAGGTGCGGCATTGTCGGCAGGGCCAACTGCTTCATGACCTCTACTGAGATGACGTTCTTTTGGATACTACTATCAATGATGAAGTGCAATGGGGTTACTTTTACCCACATCTGAGAATTGAAAAGGCGCTCGCCTTCTTCTGGCTCGTCTGGTTCACCAGGATGGAGCTTGATGGTAGAAACAATGGCACTGGGTTCCGTGTCAATGATTTATCTTCCCCTTTCTAGTTTTGAATCAGAGTCAGAAACCACATCTGATTCAAAGGCTTTCACTTCGGCCACCATTGACTACATTGAGCGACAATCAACAGTTTTATGCCAAGGGCTCTTATGAAAGTCGCACCACTTCCCGGTATCCTTGTTTGTCTTTCTAGTGTCCTTCTTTACTTGTGGATTGGACTGGTTGTCCTAATACTATCCATCTTTTCTCTGTCCTATGTTCTATAGGTTGGGGCCACCCTTTCTTGTTTTTTGATGCGAGGGGTTCCCAGGCCCAAATTGTCGCGTCTTTTGTTTGAGCTTCTGCTCGATTTTGATGGCATATCGATAGGTCGTGCCCAAGGGTGATATGTCCATAAATTCGATTTCATTTTGGATGTATCTATACAGAGCATTGTGATACTTAAGCACCATATGTCGCTCTGAATATTTGATACCCAGCTTGGTGCGTAGTGTATAGAAGATATTTGTGAAATCTGGCACTGCTTGGTATCTTTTTTGTTGCAGTGTGGTACATTTGGTATACAAGTGATCATAACTTTTTATAGGGTAGTATTGTTCCTTAATATAATCCTTGAAGGATTCCCAGGTGGTCTTGACTGTAAATAATGAGGGTTCCTCTGTTTCCTTTTTCTCACAGAAAGTTTCCCGCCAATCTTTTGTCACACACCCACTACGAAAACTAAGATTTTTTGTCTTTTTCTTTCTTCTTCATTGTCGAGGGACAGAGTTCCCAAATTCTTACAAGGTTCTGGCATAGGCTAGGTCTTCCAATCGGGACCTTCACCCAACCAATTCCTGGGTTCTTTTGTTGAAAATCCATCGTGTACAATTCACGCACCAAGTGTAGGATTTACTTCCACGTGTCCATCGGTTGTGATCCGAGGCTAAGTCAAGAGGCGCCTTTCGCATTTCGGGACTTCGGACACCGAGAGTTAGAAATGCAAGGAAGATGAATCCTTCAACACCCCGAAACCAAAAATCCTAGTCAAACCAAGACTTATCTGAGATTTCACCTACCGGGACTTTGCGTACCGAGATTTCGCGATGTATGGAGACAAGGGTTCACACCTTTCGATTTCCTAGGTTTCGCAACACCAAAGCCCATATATCTACTAGGCTCATTTTGGGGTTTCTCACATCAGGGATTTCATGATATGCGAGGACGAGGGGCCTCGCATCTAGGATATTCGGGAGCTGAAACTCTAAAGCTCATATATCCATTCAACTCACTTCGGGGTTTTGCAAGTCGGTATTTCATGATGTGAAATGACAAAAGGTCTCGTAATTGAGTTTCCCGGGAGATGAAGCTCCGAAGCTCATATATATACGCTACACTCATTTTGAGGTTTCACAAGTCGGGATTTCACGATGTGTGATGACAAGAAGTCTCTCATCTGAGTTTCCTGGGAGCCGAAACTCCAAGATGTCGATATATGCGTGTATATATATATATATAAATATAAATATATATATATATATATACACACACACAACGCTAAGTTTATTTTGGGGTTTCGCAAGTCAGGATTTCGCAACTGGCGAATACAAGGAACTGGCCCTTGGGTTTCTCGGTTAGCGAAACACTGAAACACCAAGGCTTATCCACGCTAGACCTTTTCAAGGTTTCATACTTTGGGATTTCATGACTAGAAGTTACAAGAGAACTTACCCTTAGGTATCCCGGGTTCCGAAACACCGAAACATCAAGACTCTAATCCCTGTTGGACCATTTCGAGGTTTCGCTAATCGGGATTTCCGGAATGGCGAGTACAAAGGAACTTACACTTAGGTGTCCCGGGTACCGAAAAGCTAAAACATCACAACTCATCCATGCTAGTTCATTTCGGGGTTTCACTAATCAGGATTTCCTGACTGGCGAGTACAAGGGAACTTACCCTTAGGTGTCTCGGGTACCGAAATGCCGAAACATCACAACTCATCCATGCTAGTTCATTTTGGGGTTTCTCTAATCGAGTTTTCAGGACTGGCGAGTACAAGGGAACTTACCCTCAGGTGTCTCGGATGTTGAAACACTGAAACATCATATTCTAATCACGCTATACTCATTTTGGGGTTTCGCAAGTCGGGATTTCACGTCTGGCGAATACAAGAAAACTAACCCTTGGGTTTCCTGGTTGTTGAAACACCTAAATACTGAGCTCTAAGAGACACACTCTCTCTCATGCAAGGTTTTCAAACTTAGTCCTTAAAGTCCTTCATCGGGTTCCTAGGTAGATTTTCACCAGGTTTTATGACCAGACTAAAAGGTCTTCTTAAATCCTTGAGTTGTTAACTTCTGTGATAGGTAATAAGCAAATTCAGGATTTTACTAAGGCGGTAGTCCTTTCATGGAACTTACCCTGGCTCTGGAATGTAAGGGAATGATCCCTAAAGGGTGTCCCTGTGCAGAATCTATCTAGGGTAGCATGAGAGACAAATAAGGGATACAAATCTTTCGAGAACATACTTGAAAGTTGAATTCAATGAAATACATATATCTATATATATATATAAACTGAATGTGGTCATTCCAACATAAGCATGCAACCACCATTTCCAATCAAAACACCATGCAGACATTTCTACATAGAAACCATTCATAAGTGTTCAAACCATGAGCATACATTCCAAGATATTCAATGCAAGACACAAGATATAAACACTTATCGGAAAACACCAGGTGATGCAACTATTGAGAGGGGTGCTTGTTTCCACCCAACTGTAGGCTCAGCGATTCCCAACGGATTTACCACTAGCCACCCCCGAGCTATACCATGATGCTTTGAGACTCAGTCTATTACTTACCTCTCCTAGGAAGTGCAGGACGAAGGTTACTCTCTTCTCCTCTTCTCATGACTCGCTGTATTTCCCAGAGTTCCTCTAGTTCTCCTTCTTTGATTCCTGTCACGTGTGTGTGTGTATGTCTCCCCGTGCCCTCCTCCCCCCCTTCCACACTTCTTTCCTCCTACGAGGTTGCATGTGGCACGAAAATCCCTTTCTGATGGTCAAGTCTGAGAGATTCTACGAATGGGTGGTTCGCCCCATCCCCTCATTTACTCTTGAGGAGCCTCCCCACCTACCATCCGGGAAATAATTCATTTCAGGGTCTGAGAGTGAGCTTTGGTTTTCCCAAGCACGTACAAAAAAGTATGGTTTTGGTTTGGTGGAATTTAACGCAGCCACTCCCGGCC
>JASDQU010107248.1:79960-90734 GCA_032191745.1 Picea mariana | reverse complement strand
CCCCTAGATTTTTTATGAATAATTTAAATTTCTTACTCCCTTTGTGTTACAAGATTTTATGAAGATCATAATTATTATTTAAGTTGTTTTTATTTTAATTATTATTTTTTTTTCTTTATAGGTAGACAAAATTTTACCACTAGCGTAATTTAGACTTAGACCTTAAATTTTGTACTTGGCGACATTTAATCAGGGAAATTGTTTTTAAAAAATACTTAACACGTTATTCGTCCTAAGTTTGTCTAGGTTCATTCATTTATCAAAACAACGCGATGTGCCCTTCAGGATGCACTAGGTGCTCCAAGGGTGCCACTCGCCTCATTTGTTCCCTTGCCTGACGTGCCCTTCAGGACACACTACGTGCTCCAAGGGTGCTACTCGCCTCTTGACTGACTTGGTAGACATCAAAAACCCCTGGAGTCAATACTCCGCCAGGTGAACTTGTGGGAGACTAAGGGCCTCTAAGGAATAAGGCCTCGGCCTTATTGCGTGCCCCTTAGAATCATCGTGAGCGACTGTCGCAGTCTGCGCTCACGGCATCGTGGGTCCTCTCGAACTAGGTAAACGTTAACCTACAGTTTGAGCCACGGCAAGAGTGTTAGTAGGTTTTGGTAGGGATGTTTTCCACACCTCTCCCTCAACATCTCTGGTAGTCGTGTGTGACCCCTTTACTCCATATGTGAGTCTGGTCGGCAAGCTATTGTCATCCTGCATCATCAACAAATCATGTTAGAATATATCCATATCATGTCATCTAATCAGATGCACTAATATCATAGTAATACAATCAAACCCCAATGTTACACTCCATGACTCGATCTGGAGTCCAAGCGGTTCCATCGATGACTCTGCATCCTCGAGGTCCAAAATCCTGCACACTCAGTAAAACCGAGTCAATAGCACCTGTCTATGTCAATGTAGTAAAACAACATGTCATCAACCCATAATGCCTCATAATCAAAATCAAAAGTTTTAATAGCATAATAATCCAGATCACTTGCGAGCAAGTTTCCTCAAAGAATAAGTTCTCTCAGTGTGCCAGAGCGGGATGTTACAGTTTATATCTATCAAAGGTCATTTCCAACTATGGCGAGCCCTAAAAACATTGTTTAGGGCCTCAAAATGGCCCCACAAGACACGTACCCAAAAACTAAGAAAAAAAACTAGCAAACTCGAAAACTGCTAAAATGAGCCAGTTGGAATAGGTGGGAGGCCACCGAAATTCATATGGATCACATAATGAAGGGTCGATCGAACCTTCCTTAAGAATAATATTATTCTTGAGAGGGAGCCTAGGGAAGGGTCGACTGACCATTCCTCTAGATTGGATTTCTTATTGACGAGAGCCCAACAAAGGGTCGACTAACCAATCCTATAGATTGGATTTCTTGTTGAGGAGAGCTTATGGAAGGGTTAGTCAACCCTTCCTCTGACCTTGGGGAAGGGTCAGTTGACCCTTTTGCTTCTCAAACTCTCACTACATGGGAAATTCTAACCATAAAGCATGAGATCCTAGAGGAAACTACCAAGCAATCCACCCACTATCACCTAAGTGGCTTTCCCCTCACTTTGTACTAAATGGAAAGGAATCCTAGTCTATGGGGGTGTCCCTAAAGGTTAATATATCCAATTCATTATAGTGTGAGAGTGATATTAGCTTAGATTTCAATAACTTATCTAGTTAACCAAATCAATTCATTTTCCTAAATAAATGTGAAGAAAGTGCAATCTAGTGTGCAAATAAATTGTTAAATCAACCCCAAAGTGAAATGTAAACCAAAATGTCATAAAATTTCCAATTCGAAGAATTATTACTAGAAACAAGTATGGAACTGAGATAAAGGACCAATGTATATTTACTCCAAACTTGTACAAAGAATGTTGGAAATAATCAAAAGACATGTGACAACCGTTATATGATTTTTTTACTAATTTACTTAGTTTTACCGCAAACATATGTGTTATTTCTAGATTTGCAAGTTTCACAAGTGAACTTAGATTCCAATGAGATAGATTTATCATATAACCCAAAATAAAATTATAATCATCTAAAACACATTCAAGAAATAAAATTCAAATTAAATTAAATCAAATGTGAATGGGTTATGGACCATTTAGTCAAAATGTGAATGCATAAAGTAAGCTCAAAATTTGTTATTGGTGTATCAAACTATTCAAAATATGATTTATTGATAAGTGAAATGTTTAGTAAATGATTTTTTTTTTTAATTAAAAAAGGATAGGACCTGTTATAGTATCATTATCAAGTTACAATGATTGTTTACGAAGCCAGTTGTCCCGCCTAAAAAGGAAACCAAGACAGTGGGGCATCCTATGCCATTTGTTTCCCAATAAACAAAACTATCAGAGTATCGTCCTGCCCAAAGGAAACCAGGATTGTCAACCATTGAGTTTAAAATGTATGCCAAAGACTAGTTGCAAAATAACTAAGATCTAACTGGGCAAAAGCTTGGTTCAGAAAAAGAAAAAAAAATTAACCAAGAACATCATTGAACCTCTTATCTGGTGAGCTCATCCTTGTCCCCATGCTTTCGCCATCCTGCTGGAAATGCGTAAGCCTGCGCGTATGTTGGGCATTTCCATTTAGGAAGAGTTCTGGAATGAGACGTGAACAGCATGTCGAGTCGCTGATCGATTTTGGTGATGCGAAAGACTTGGTCGTCCAACAGACTCCTCATGTCGAAGATGAGAGTGAGGTACCCTGAGTTGGTGAAGGGGTGATGGTCCTGCTAGTGGTTGTCGACGGAGGCTGGGGGAATGGGCCCTGTTGCTCCCTCAGTTGCATGTGCGAGTCCGTTGGAAAGCTGGATCACTGCCTCCATAGGTGCATCGGGGGGTGAGTCTCTGCTTCCCTGTGTGCGGGACAGGGTCTATTATTCTACATAGCAGGTGGTAAAATTCTCCGCTGGGCTATTGGCCTTGGAACCAAGTAGTTTGCCCAAAGGAAAAAGATTGTCTTTTGTGTCAAAATCAGTGGGTGGATTCCAATTATCTGGGACTGTAAACAAAGGGAGCTTGGGATAGCTTTGCATGGCGTCTTCCAAGGTAATCTCTTCCACATACGCCATTGGAGGCGTTCGTGGTTTCTTACGCCTTCGGAAGGATGCCATGGCTAACACCTCCTCAAATTTCTTCTGTCTCTGGCGACGAGATTCGGCTGTCTACCAAGCGGCACCCCTGCGTGTCTTACCTCGATATTTGGGCATGGTGGAGGCCCTGGAGATGACCAGGGTTCCTTTTGGGTGGAAGGCTCTGCTCCAGAGCTTCGGATGGTCCCCAAACTGCTACTCTGGTGAAATTAGCTCTGCACTCGACGTTGCGAAGGGTGAATGTCGCTCAATTCTATCAAGGCCAGTGATAAAGAGGAGGGCAACCATGACGGCCATAGCCATTAAGGCTTGTTGCTGAGTGCACTGATGCATTGTACTGATCACTTGTGCGAAGAGGCTCGTCGCCTGGATGTGGATGCATGGACTCATACTTGGTTAATGGCTGAGGGGATGGTCGTCGACAGATGCATTAATGTTGCATCCTGGCATTGTCCCATGTGGCACTCCATACGGGGGTTGTAGATCTCTAGTGGTTAAGGTCTGGCATCGAGTGGAGATGTCTGAGTCTTCCAAGATGTGGGCTTCCCAACAAAAGTGTTTGGTTTCCATTTCGGCTCCTTAATTTGCTAGGCAATCCATTGTCCTGTTTGCATCGCGCGTCATGTGGGAGGGTATGATACTGAGATTGGGTTGGAGGAGGTGGGTAAAATCTTCTAGCAATCTAGAGAGTCGCCAAATTGGTGAGATTTTTGAAGGATGGCCTCCATGTAGAATCTTGGTGATTAACTTGATGACAATTTGTTAGTCCCCCTCCAAGATAATCTTGTGGTGGTATTTGTCAATAGTTGTTTGGAGTCTCCTCAATAAACCTGTTAGCTCTGCCACATTGTTGGTAGTTTCCCCTAGGAAGCCAACAACTAGACAAGGGATCTTTCCATTTGAATTTCTGAGTACTTCTCCATATCCCCCTAGTCCCGAGTTGCCTTTGGAAGCCCCATCAAAATTTATCTTTATGAAATTTGCAGGAAGGGGGGACCAGGTGGTTGGACTAGTCTGTTGGTGCTTGTGCGTCCTTGGTGCTGGTTGATTGATTAGAATGGGTTTCCAAATTTGAAGAATGCACTGTTCTTCTGGGTTGCAGTTAAGGTCCTCTTCTTTCCACGATTTACTTCTGATTGTTTCCTTAATTAGTGAGCTAATTTTCTCCTAGGTGGCGTCTGGCGTGGAAGCTTGGGAGTAGAAAATTCTTTTGTTCCGTTCCTTCTAGATTTTCCAGAGAGTGAATCTTGGTAGAAGCTGCCAAATGTGATTCAAAAGGGGATTGTTTTAAGTGATAGAGTCCCACTTCTCAATTGTGTCATTGATGCTGCTCCGATGTTGGTTGGATTTGCACATTATTTGCACTCCTTGGTCCCAAATTTGTTGGCTGAAGTGGCAGCCATTGAAGAGATGTTCTTTGGTGTCCTCTTGTTGGTAGCAGAGAATGGAGAGTGATGGTCCAATGAAGCCTCTTTTCCTGAGGTTGTCCCAGGTTAGGGCTCGGTTGTGTACCACCAGCCACAGGAAGCTGGAAACCTTGGGCCAGAGAGCAGGGTTCCATACTTTGCTCCATATGGGCTCCTTGTTTTTCTCTTGGTGATTGCCCTGTAGGAAGTAAGCTTATTTTATTGAGAAAGTGCCAGTTGTGGAATACCCCCATCTGAGAATGTTCGACCCTTCTCTTTTGGATATTTTTCGGCGGTTAGCTTGAAATTACCAGTTCTGCAGATTGAGATTCTCTGGGACTCCGAGATCCTGATTAGAGACTTTCCATTGGCACCATTGATGCCTTTGTTCTTAAGGTTTCCAGAGGTCCTTTACCCTTAGGGAGGTATCCTAATTGAGAGCTATTTTGAGATTGGATAGCTCCTCCATTTCGTTCAGGGGTTTGAATTGCTGCCATGAAACATGGCGCTTTCTCCGTT
Source organism: Picea mariana (assembly GCA_032191745.1). Classification (NCBI taxonomy): domain Eukaryota; kingdom Viridiplantae; phylum Streptophyta; class Pinopsida; order Pinales; family Pinaceae; genus Picea; species Picea mariana. Next base: position 85,699 of record JASDQU010107248.1, on the reverse strand, counting down.
TTGGACTTCCCAAAAGGCATGATTTTGAACCAGCGTGCGATTTTGCCAGGCTGTGTTCCAGATATTAGAACCTTGAATTTAGTTATTGTGCCTGATTAGATGATTATCTGGTGTAAAGGGGGTGTACTTTTGCTTCCACATTTGTGCCCAGGCGGTTGTTGGGGTTTTTAGCCATTGCCACCAGATGTTGGCTCCCATTACTTGATTGAGTTTCCCTGGATCCTGGATTCCCAATCCTCCTTGGATTTTTGGCATACAGAGTTTGTCCTAGTTTACTAGAGCCCATTTCTTGTTAGGTTGGTGACCATGCCAGAGGAAGTTTCGCTGGAGGTTTCTGATGACTCTGATAACATGTTTAGGAGCAACAAGGGTGGTGAAGAGGTAAGTAGGTAGGGCTTGCAAGACAGACTTGAGGAGGACCAGCCGAGAAGCAATGTTGAGGGGTCTGAAGGTCCAATTGCTTAGCCTGTTGGAAATGGAAAGGAGAAGTCTATCCTAGGAGATGGATCTKGCAGCCGCACCCGTGAGGGGAACTCCTAAATAGTTGGACGGAAGGGAGCTCCTGGGTATTCCTAAAAGTCTGGAAATATGGATTTSAACAGAATTCGGTGTGTTAAAAAAGTAGAGTTTGGATTTGTCTATGTTCAGGGACATGCCTGAAGCTTCAGTGAAGTCAGAGAGGATAGAGTTAACATGGTTGGCCTCTCGAACCATTGGGGAGTTCAAAAGGAGGGTGTCATCAACAAATTGACTATGAGAGGGCACTGGTTGAATGTTGTGCAGGGGCAGGCCTTTGAGAGAGTCGTCGGTTATTGCTGCCTTAATGTAACACCCTAGGCCTTCCGCCATAAGTACAAACAAGAAGGGCGAGAGGGGGTCCCCTTGCCTGATGCCCCTGGAAGGTGAAAAAGGTCCGGACGGAACCCCATTCACAAGGATGGAGAAGACGACTGAGGAGGTGAGATTTAGGATCCAGTTCACCCAACACTGATCGAATCCAAAAGAATCTAAGATCGCCCGAAGGTATTTCCAGCTGGCTCTGTCGAAATCTTTTGAAAGGTCAAGTTTGATTAACATACCTGGGGTCCTTGAAGTCTTGAGGGAGTGGATGACCTCGTGAGCCAGGATGACGCTATCCATAATTTGTCTTCCTTCTACGTACCCTGCTTGTTCCTTGGAGATGACATGTGTCAAAATAGGTTTGAGTCGATTGGCTACCACCTTCAATATGATTTTGTAGATAACATTGCAGAGGGCTATGGGTCTGAACTTTTTAGGGTTTGTGACTCTTTTTTCTTTCGGAATGAGGGTGAGAAAGGTGGCGTTGAGAGTTGGTAGGACTAGGCCTAATGCTCTCTATTCCTCTACTACCTCCCATACTTCTTTCCTGACCAGGTCCCAGCAGTGGTGGAAAAAATCAGTGGTGAATCCATTCGGGCTGGGGGCCTTTCCCAGAGGCATGGCGTTTACTGCTTGATCCACTTCCTCTTGGGTGATGGGCCGTGTTAGTGTGGCGTTTTGCTCGGAGGTTACCAGCGAGGGTATGTGTCTGGTGACTCTTTGGATGGTTGTCGTTCTGTCCTCCTTGGTTTCTGTTAGAAGGTCCTACTAGTAGTTGATTAGCTCAGCCTCAATTTGAGAGTGTTCTTTGACTGGGTTGCCCTGGTTGTCCTCTAAGTGGGTGATTCTGTTGATGTGGCGACGGTGCATCATGGCTCTGTGGAATAATTTTGTGTTCTTTTCCCCTTCCTTGATCCATTGTACTTTGGATTTTTGTTTCAATAGAACTTCCTCTCGCTTTCTTCTCTCTTCTAATTGCTCTTGGAGCTTCGCCTCCTCTCTCATTAGTTCAGCGGTTCTGGATCCTGAAATGAAGGTTTTTTGTATCTCCACTAGCTTGTTGTCTATGTCCTGTATGCTTTGAAGTATGTTTCCAAAGTTGTTCTTGTTTCATTGTTTCAGCAACTACTTAAATTTTTTGAGGCGCTACTGGAATTTATACATGCTGGTGCCGTGGTCTATTTCCACCTATGCCCACTAGGATTTGGCTAGCTGATGGAAATCCAAGTGTGAAAGCCGAAATTTTTTGAAGCGAAAGGGCTTGTACTTGGGTGTGCCCCCCGTGTCTAGATTGAGAGAAAGAGGCCAGTGGTCTGAGCTGGATTTTGGTAGAATAAGGCTTTCCAGATAAGAGCCTGTCTCCATTAGTTCCTCAGTGACCAGGAAGCGGTCCAGTCGACAAGCAATGTGTTGATTGCCCGATCTGTGATTAGACCAAGTGAAGGTGCCATTGTTATTTTCTATATCGACTAACTTTAAATGATCAATGAGAGTTTTGAACTTACCACTGTCTTGCTCAAGTTTCTTTTTGCTGCCTATTTTTTCCTCGAGCGACAGGATCATATTGAAGTCGCCTCCTAAGATCCAGTTTTGAGTTGTCACTAGAGTCTTGATTAGTTCAAGTCGCTCCATGAGTTTGTCTTTGTCCTATTGGCTATGGGGGGCGTAGACATTAGTGATGGATCCTTCCTAATTCAAGCCAATGAGCTCGAAGTCAGCCGTTATTGTACCTACAGTTGAAAAGGGTTTGCTAATAGTGATATTGGAAGGGTTCCAGAGGATAGCAAGACCTCCCGAGGCTCCTGTGGAGTCTGTTGATATGGAGTTGCATTCTTTCCAGATACGTTGGAAGATGGTTTCAGATTCTGTTCCCGTGCATTTGGTTTCCTGTAACGTTAGAATGTCTGGGTTTTCTTCCTTAATACAATCTTGGAGGATCCTTTGTTTGGATCTGCCATTGAGTCCTCTAATGTTCCAGGTGATGATCTTCATCATTAAGAGGGTGGTGTTGGGTGGAGGTATCCCTCTGAAAGCTTGTGGATCTGACCTGAGTTTATCATAAGATTGTCCGCCTCCTTGATAAGTTCTTGCGCTGTTTTTTGCCCTCGTCTTTTATTCTCGCGGATGACTATTTTCAAGCTGGAACTCGTGTCTATGGCTCTACCCAGGCATGTTGTGGATCCTGCTGAGGAATTGAGGAATATTTGGTGTACCTTGTGTAGTTGTTCTTCAGGAAGGGTCTGCAGGTCCTTTTGATTCAAGGCCTCCTCGAGCTTTTCTAGATCTATGCCCGCTAGATCTCTGTCGTCCAGCTACATTGGGGTGTCCCCATCCCCATCTCCTCTTTCTTCTGTGTAGGTTTCACAACTTTGGGGAGGGGGAGGGGATTCGGGATGTCCCCTTGAGCTTGTTGTGACTCCTTGTGTGGATCTTGGATTTCCTCATCTTCTGGCAACTGGTTCATAATTTCATAAGAGTTTTTGGTTGTGATTTTTTGTCTGGGGTCTAGGATCTTCCTTCTTGGTGGGTTTCTCTTCTTTGCCGCAACCGTGGTGAAGCCATCTTTCTGTGTGGTGTCATTTGCTTTGGTGGCTGGTTTGATCAGGGGGTAATCTCTGAAGAGGTGGCCATGCTCATGACATCTCCTACAGTGAAAGGGAATGGGTTCATAGTCCAAAGTTTGTTGCCAGTCCTCATCTTGGTATTCAAGAGTCACCGCTCCAGGGAGTGCCTTGGAAATGTTCATGTAGACATAGATCCTGGCGTATGAAGTATATTTTCTCTATCTTGTGGCCTCTGAAGCTTTGACATACTGTCCTAGAGTATTCCCTATACCCATTAGAATCTCCTCTAGCCAGAACTCTTGCGGTAGGGAATATAGGCGGATCCATACAGGGGCCATGGTGAAGTCTTCCTTGTCTGGGCTAAATCTTTCAGTCCAAAAGCATAAGAATAGCCCTACTGAGTTGTAGAAGTACGACCCGTTCTCAAATATCCTATCTCTGTCTTCTGGATTGTACAGAATGATTGTCAAGAAGCCTTTGGAGCTGAGTTGGACCTTATAGTCCCCTTTGGGGTTCCACCAGTGCTTGATCCATTTGTTAAGATCCCTCTTTGTTGGCCAAAGACCCAGGAACTTGCCGATGAGGGTGTGTTCTCTCATAAATCGGGTGTGTTCCCCTACTCTGGTTGAGCTAATGAGGTATCTTGGTATTTTCTCCATTTGTGGTATGCATTTACCTAGTTCCCATCCTCGAGGTGCCTTTGGATGGGAGGTTCTCGCTTCCGTCTCCATCTCCTTCGTGAGGCCTTGTTCTCTGGCCAAAATCTATTCTCGTACTTGCAAGGGAGGCTCGAATGTGGGGCGTTTCGCTCTGGTAGTGGAGTGATCGTTGGCGGTGATGTTTCGATATGAGGGGGGTTGCCCCCCCTCTTCTGTGCCCATTCCAGCATATCAGTAGCAGTCGGTTGGCCTCCGCTGGTCACTAAGAAATCACCGTGTCGGTGTTCTACGACTGGTCTGTAGCAGTCTGTACCGAATTGAGGCTAGGGTTTCCTCAGAGCTCCGCTCGCGTTTTTCATCCCTTCATTTGAATGATGATCATTTAGTAAATGATTATTAAAACCATTCAAAATATGATTTAGTGATAAGTAAAATGTTTAATAAATTATTATGTGGTTAAATCATTCAATTAAGTTCCATCCTAAGCCATTTACCATTCAAGGGAAAGATGAAGAAAAATAAGAGTGAACTAAGTTGAATCCACTTGCTTTAATAAATAAGATCTAAGAACTAAAATAGAAAACTATAAGAAATAATTTTTAGATATAATAAACAAAACCTCTAACTCAAAAAAATTAAACTAGCCTAGCAAAGAGAGGTTAGGAATGAGCTTTAAACACAAATCCCTTAAACTGGCACAGAGAGGTTAGGAACGAACTTTAAACACAAATCGTTGAGATCCTTTTACACCTTAGGTAATGTTCATTCTTAGTTTTTAGTGTTGGAAATGAAAAACCCAAAACAATTCTTACCATGCCCCGTATGCTTTTCTCCGACCTTTGCACAACCCATAAAAGAATGAGTAAATAAAATAAGCATCGGTCAATGTCAATATCCCAAACTATATGATTTTTTTTTTTAACAGAAACAAATATTTTGTATATTATTAAAAGTTGCCCAGATTACAAAAAAGAGCAGGTTGCAGCTCTATTCTTCTACTAGTGTCGTGATTACAGACAGGATTGTTTGTGCCAGAATGGAGAATGGCCATTATGTTATATGCACTACAAACTTTCCATGTGAATATGGCTATGAAAATATTCAGAAAAAATGAAATTTGCAATTCATGGAGAACCTGGACTAAGGGTGGGAAGGGCTTGGATCGTCCTGATATGACACGCAGTTCTCCTCTTCTTGGGCCGCTTCCCCTTATTGTTGAGCTTGATTTTCTCCTTCCTAGATGCGATCAGAGAATACAAGATCCATTGGAACATGATGGTCATTGCTGGCCACCGAGTAAATGGAGGAGGGAATCCAAGATTCATCCGTGCCTGCTAAGCGGGCATGTTGTTGGGGGTTGCCTGGGCATTGATTGAGTTCTCTGATCTACCTCATGTTACGATTTACTCCCTTGAGCACAATAGCTAGTTCCTAGTTATGTCTGAGCTCCAGTATTTGCATTTGATTTTGAACCTCGGGCACATTTTCCCAAATTACTCGATTTTCTTGCCGCAATTCCCTGTGTCTGGAGTCCGAACAATCCTCCATACACCTGCACTCGATCTTCATACCTTGAAATTGGTCCCGCATATCTTCCAGGGTGCAGGCTGGGAAAGTGTAGGGGCCTCTGGATCTACAAAACATGGTGGTGCAGTGAGCAAGGAGGGCGCAGAGAA
>JASDQU010107248.1:33040-79860 GCA_032191745.1 Picea mariana | reverse complement strand
TGTTGAGGGGGGGACAAAGGGGTGGGCAGGCCTAAGGTAACCATACATTAGAAGGGATTTGATTGGTTAGAAGGCAACTCTATTCCAGGGTTTTAGAAGTTTTTTCCATTACATCTACCTCTATTTTTTACTTTTGCAGAATGTGGAAGAAGCTCAAGCGCATGAACTCTTTCTTGAATGAATTGATAGCTGAGGATATTCTTTAGAGTAGGGATTTTTTCGGTCTGGGCATACTGCGAAGTTCCTTTATGATGATTTCAGAGTCCCCCAACATTGTTAGAGTTTGAATATTCAGATCCTGGGCTAGCTTGAGTCCCATATAGGCTATGAGGAACTCTGGCTTATTTTTTGTTGTCTTCCCCAATCCCCAGGCATAATCGATTATTTTTTTCCCCTCATAATTGTAGATAACTCCCCCCGCACCTACCACCCCTAGGTTTCCTGTTGTTTCCCCATTGAAGAAGAGGAAGAAGGAATGTTGTTGATTTTTCGAGTGTAAGAAATTGTTGTTATCAAGGTGAAGTTGTCAATCTTGCTGCTTGGGGGCTAGCCTAGGGGTGTTGAGGGTATTCTTTCTTGGCCCCCGTATATATGTGACCCAGTCTTCTTCACTTAGTTCCGGGGTACCTAGGGGATCGAAATTTACTGCTTTGATTATGAAAACTTCTCAAATTAGACCACAAATCTTTGCAAAGATACGTTGCATTGGGGGGAGCTTTCCTCGAAATATGGCTTGATTTTGAGCTAACCATAGCTCCCACATGACAAATTTGGGAATTTGTTTCCATAGAAGGGTGAATTTCTTTTTATTTTTGAAGCTGCCAGCATATCTCTATTTCCATTGGGTAAAAAGATTAATCCAGCTGTCGGGGGAGGGGGGAGGATTGGGGAGAGGAAGATAAATAAGACTCCAAAGCTGTAGAGTGAAATTTCATTCCAACAAGAGGTGGGTGACGGTTTCTCAAGCTTCATGGTAGAAGGGGCACCTGGAGGGACCCTGGATGCCCCTCTTTAGAAGGTTTTTAGTAGTTAGGATTTTGTCGTGAACCAGTAGCCAGTTGAAAGTGTTGAATTTTGGGAGGCAGGGGTCTGACCATACCTCTTTCCAGATTTTAGAGGGGGGGTGTGGGGGGCGGGAGTTTCTGAGAGGACATGAGAGTAACCTTATTTGACAAAGAAAGGTTTACCTCCCTAGCTTCGAGAGTCGGTGGTGGATCGGTTAAGAGGGGCACAACCATCCAGATTATTGAAGAGAACATGAAGTAGGGGTGTGAGGATTTCTGGTGGATTGGAAAGTTTCCATCTTACCCATTCCCCTTAATTATTCTAGAGGCATAAGTATTGAAGTTTGTGGAGGCCATTTATGTAGCACCAGTCTTTGAGAGGATGCAAAATCTCTAGGGAGCTCAAGGGCTCGCGGTTGAGGATGTGATCCATCTAGATATTTATAGTATCCCAATTTCCGAGGGCCCAAGAGAGTTTATCCTAAATAATAGGTGTTTCACTCTTGAGTAGACGCCATATCGGAGAGCCTAGAGTGGAGGGGATTGGTCCCTCTAGGCATATAATCCTGGGAGATTGAAAGTATTTTTTGACTATGGCTTTTTTCCACTAGTCTGGTTTGCTTGTTATGAGCTGCCATGCCAAATTTTCTCCCATAGATAAGTTCATGTTGACTGGGCCCTTAATAGCCAGACCACCTTTATTGTAGGGTTGGCAAATTCACTTCCAATTTATGAGGTGGAATTTATTTGTGTTTGTTTTTCCTCCTGCCTAGACGAAGCATATTATGTCTCTGTCGATTTTCTCTAGAATGCTTTTAGGCACTAGGAGTCCTGAACATTGAAAAATTGAAAGAGAGGAAAGAACTGATTTTATTAAAACTATTTTCCTTGCAGGATTAAGCCATTGACCACCCCAATTCTAGATCCTTGCTGAAATTTTCTCCACTATTTCAAACCAAGCTGAGGAGTTGTAGTGATTGAGAAAGATGGGCATTCCCAGGTTTTTAAAATGATTCCAGATGGTGATAATAGGAAAATTGAATATCCTGGCTATCTGTTCCTTTATGTGTCCTGGAACGTGTCAGCTATAAATTTTGCACTTGAGAGTGTTCAGCTTACCGCCTGAGGCTATGAGGAAAGAGTTGAGGATATTTTGAAAGTGGTTGGCAGTACGTATTGTGGCTTCACCTAAAAAAAGGGTATCATCAGCAAATTGGGAATGATTTATTTCCTTGACCCCTACTGTTATGAGTAATCCTGGGATTTTTCCTGTTCTTCTTTCCGCTTCCATATTTCAACTGAGGGAGTCTGCTAGGAGGATGTAAAGAGAGGGGAAGAGAGGGCAGCCCTGCCGAAGACCCCTTCTTGATTTGAAAAAATTGGTTGGGCATCCATTGAGGAGAGGAGATATCCATGGGTTGTTGATGCAAGCTTTGATCTAGTTACTAAAATTCTCCGAGAAACCATAAGATTTTAAGACTAAGAAGAGGAAACTTTATTTTACCCTATCAAAGGCAATTGCCATATCTAGCTTGACAACCATTCCAAGAGTTTTGGTTTTCTTGCTTGAATGGATGGCTTCTTGCACCAAGACGATGTTGTTTGTTATCTGCTTGTCCCTGTGGAAACCGATCTGGTTTTCTAAGATTAGCTTTGCAAATAGGGGGTTGAGACAGTTTGCAATGATTTTGGTGAGGATTTTGTAGGAGGCGTTGTAGAGTGATATTGGATGGAAACAGGAGAAATTAGAGGGATTGGAGTCTTTGTGTATGAGTGCTAGAAAAGTGGAGTTGGTGGCACCTTCGACTCTCTGCTTGCACGGCGTGTAATTTAAAATATTTTTAAAATCCTATTTGATAACATCCCAGAAGTATCAAAAGAATATAATAGGAAACCCATCAGGCCCCAATGCTTTGTTGGGTTCAAGACTCTGGATTGCTTTGTTTATTTCGTCCTCAGTGATTTCTTAGGTTAGCTGATTATTTTCTGCATCAGAAACTAAGTTTGGGATGTTTTCCAGCAAGTTGTTGGTCTCCACTTGCATTTCTTCCTCCCTTGGTTGCTGATATAGATTCTTGTAGTGATGATAGGCATTTGCTTTGATCTGTTCATAGGAATCAATTTGCTGCCCAGTGTTGTAAGTGATAGATGTAACAATATTTTTTTCCCTTCGAGATTGGACTTGCTTATGGAAAAAGGAGGTGTTTGAATCTCCTGCCTTTATCCAAAGACTCCTAGATTTCAAACACCAGTGTTCCTCCTCCCCGCGCAGCGTGGTCTAAAGGTGTTGCTGCACTTCTTTTTCCTGGTTCATTAGAGCTTCTGTAACTAGATCAGATTCTATTTTCTGCTGAATTTGACTAAGTTGCTCAAGCCTTTCCTATTTTTCTTAGTGGGGGGCAGTGTAGGAATTTTTCACCCATTCTTTGAGAGAGATATTGATAGTCTTTAGCTTACTTTCCCATACAAAATTGGGGCATCTGGAGATGGAGGTGGTCCAAGCTTGAGCGAAAAGTGTGGGGATATCCGGATTATCCAACAAGAGCTGATTGAAGCGAAAGCGAAGTGGACCAAAGTTTTGGGGGGAGAGAAAAGAAAGAGTGATGGGTTTATGGTCTGAGATGGCGGAGGGGAGGATTTGGGAGGAGATGTCTAGGGGGGAGAGTAAAAAGTTTTTTTTTATAAGGAAGCGGTCCAGGAGAGCTGCAATATGTTGGAGACCAACCCTTTTGTTATTCCAGGTGTAGTTCCCTTTGGTTGGTTTAATATCTTGCATGTCCCAATTAGACATAAGATCTATTAGATTTTCAGAGAAAGAGTCTCTAACCTTGCTTCCTCCTTTTTGTTCCCCGAGGCTGAGATGGGTATTAAGGTCTCCTCCAATTATGCAAGAAGGGAGGTCTACAGAGTTTCGAATATTTGAGAGGGAGGTCCAAGTTGCCAATTTGTCTTTATAGGTGTTTGGCACATAGATATTAATTACAGTGATAACACTATTGTTGTCTTTGTTTTTTAGAACTGTAAGAATTCAATTTTGAGTGTCAGAGGTTACCTCAGAGTTCCATATTTGCTCGTTTGAAAGTGTTGCAATACCACCAAAAGCACCCTGAGATTTGACTGTCGCACTACCGATATTTTTGTAGAGTTTACTTGTTGCTTCAAGGATGGAATTTGATTCCATTTTGGTTTCTTGGAGGAGAATAATCGATGGATTAACCATTTTATTTAGATCTTTTAGAGCTTCGTCTTTAATTTTACTGTCGAAACCCCTACATTTCCAGGAGAGAAAGATCATTGGGGGGGTTAGAGGGGGCTCGGCTGCCAAGGACTGATTGTTCCATTCCTTTGGTCCCGAATTTTCTTGTTTATATGTGGATAGTGTGCTCTATAGTTTGTTGTTTTCATTGTTCTTTTTCTTTAGCTGTTGCTTCTTCTCTGACTTCCTTGTTTGTGCACCGCCCTGATTTCCTTGGCTTTTCTAGTGGGATTTCTCCTTCTTCTTTTTCCTGCAGGCATTGCACATGCAGATTTGAGCTTGAAGTTTCTTGTGGCGTAGATGTATTTGTGTCTTACGTGGAGGGGTCCTCTGTTTCAGGGTCATCATTGATGTTGATTAGGGGTGGATCAGGGAATGAGGAGGGGAATTGTGTTGAAGGGGGGTTTTGTTTTGAGGAAGATTCGCCTAGGAGTTCAAAGGGGTTGCTGCTAGGAGGGGGGTTGGTGATCGGTGGAGGAGCCTTTTTCGGTGGGGATTTTGGACCTGGATTTTTCATTGAAGGTTCTGCCAGAGGTTGGGAGCCTGAGGGTCCTGCACGAGATCTGTTGCTTTTACCACTAGTGTTTATTTTGTGACCATGTTGCCAGCCATCTTCTTGAGAGGGAGCGTCATTTTCTGGGGGTTGTTTGATACTTGTACAGTTCTTTGCAAAATGGTCGTATTCATAACAAGATTTGCATTTGAAAGGCAACTGTTCATAGTCGATTTTTTGGATGTGGATCTAGTCATCTAGCTTTAGCTTGATTGCTTATGAGGGCCCTTTTTCTAGATCTACTTCTACACATATTCTTGCGTAGGAATAAATATTGGATCTGGGCTCTGCCCTATCAATATACTTCCCTAGGGCATCTCCTATGCTTTTCAAAACCTCATCTCCCCAGCAATGGAAGAGAAAATGTGGGAGCCTTACCCAGACTTACACAACTGAGGGGATGTCATTTTCAGGATCGAAATTTGGGGTCCATTTGTTTAAGTATAATCCTCTAGGACCAAAGAAGTAGGGTCCATTTCTAAAGATGATATCCCTATCTGATTTAAGCTTGAAGTAGAAAATATAGAATCCCTTACCACAAAAGAAGGGGTTCATCCATCCTTGAACCAAGGTGTGCTAGTTCCGCTCAATCCAAAGATCTATTTTCCAAGGTGAAGCCAAAGGCCCATGAACTGTCCAACCAAAGCTTGTGATGCAAAGGAGAGGGATTTTTGTCTCGCTGAAGTGCTGGAGATTGAAACTTCCTGAATCTGATCCAGTTTCCTTATAAACTGGTAAGTGTTGTGTCAGGTTGGAGGGAGAGGGAGCGAGCCTACCAGGGATTTAAAGGGTATGACTTCATCAAAGAAGTCAGGAGGGGGATCGGGATCCAGGTTCGTAGAGGCCATGGACGTGCTAAAGGGCCCAAGGGGGCCGACAGGGGGGCGAGGAGCTGCTGGAAAGCCGAGGGGCAGTCGGGAAGGCCAAGGAAGCTAACCCCAAACTATATGATTTTCGTAAGCAAATTTATCAAAATAAACAATGATTTATCTAAATGTTCATACAATACATTTTCGCATAAAATAAAGTGGAAAATATTCTCTTGTTCATTTTCTATTTCATAATAATAGTGAAAGTAATGATCAATGCATCCTTATATCAGATTCGCAGAATCGAGGTTACAAAATATTGTCCTTATATCAGAATCAATAGGGGTTTTAGAATATTGATGATTTAATTAATAAAAAAATATGTTCAAATGGTCCAGATTTAATAATTTGGAGAATCGGGGTTATAGAATATTGTCCTTATATCTCAATAGGGGTTATAGAATATTGTCCTTATATTTCAATAGGTGTTTTAGAATATTGATGATTTAATTATTAAAAAATATTTTTTACAGATTTAATAATTTTGAAATATTTTTCGTGGTCTTCAAAAATGAGGGATCAAATTAAACTAAAACCCTAAAATTGAGTTGCAAATTTACTTTATCATTTATTTTAAATAATTGTGACCACGTGTACACTTCCTCTCGACACATTTCTCTCACGACGTTTGGATGATGTAGGAGTACGGTGCGATGGCCTTTCATTTTCAACAGTTTCATCCTAAAAAGGAAATCATGAGAGAACAATCCATTCATTCTGCCTACCCATCCATTAGATAGGCAATCGTATAGTTATTAAAGCCCATGCTTATACAACATAAGCATTTCCTTACCCAACTACTTGTCAAATATTCCATAGGAAAGAGTTTACTCATGACTGAAAATTACACATCCTTCATTATCGTGAGATGGACAATTGTCATGAATTCAATTCAAACATTATTGAATTTAAATCCTATAGTAATGAAAATCCAGATTGGTTGTTTTTTTTTTTTTAGAATTTAAGTTTTTTGGAAATATATATAGTAATGAAAATCCAGATTGGTTGTTAGATTGGTTGTTTTTTTTGGTTTAGAATTTAAGTTTTTTGGAAATATATATAAATAGTAAAAAAACGTATTAGCTAAAGTTCCAAGAGGAAAGATGAAAATATTTTGAAAATAGACATCTTACAATAAATAGTTAAAAAACATATTAACTACTAAAGTTCCAATTGGAAAGAGGGAAAAAAATTGGAAATATACACTTATGAATAGAAAAATATATATTATTTTAACTTTAATTTAGTGATTAAGTTGTAAGGGGAAAGATGGATTTTTTTTTTTTTTTTTTTTGGAAATATACATCTTACAGATGTTAAAAATAACATTATTTTAAATTTAGAGAATCAAAATTCACAATCATGATATATAAAAAATGGAATTTAAAAAGAAACATTGGCCAAAACGTCAAAACCAATGTTCATAGATGAACCTTCTGTTGTTTGAAAGTATGGTAGAGTTCTTAATCTTTTTGGGATGGAAATTAACCTAGGGAAATCGTCCATTTGTTTGAATAGAAATCCTCCATCTGTTTCAATACAGTTCATCAAAATTAAAGGAAGATGACACGTAGATATCTTCCTTTCACAATTCATTCATTCGAGGACATTCTAATCTACTTGGGATTCCATATGAAGCCAAAAAAAACTACAGCTGCAGGCATTGGTAATGGTTTACAAACCAAATTCAAGCAAGGGTCTCCCACTAGAGACAGCCCTAGGATATCAATGGATCGCAAGGGTTGTTCTTTTTAGGAGGGCTCTAAATGTTTTTTTCATGTAAATTGCTCTCTCTTTCAAGCATCCCCAAAAGAATCCTCATTGGTATCAAGAAAATCATCTTCAAGTATTTGTGGAGAGGCAATCGAAGGAATGGTGACATTCCTTTATGTTAGGAAGTTGAAGTAAAACAGAGCATAAACAAGCAATAAACCGACAATAGCAATCACACAATATAACATAATGATTTACGTGGAAACCCAATATGAGAAAAAACCACAGGGCAACGATAATCAATATTCTTATTATTCAAGGGAGAATTACAATAGCCAATAACCGACATACAACCATCCTCTCTTCACATGCACACTACACTCCACTATATTTCTTTCACTACATTGCACATTCACCTCTATAGGTATGCTCGTATATATAACATGTACACACATTTACATGAACTGATCATAAAAATATCACATAGTTACACAAACTAATCATAAATTTATCACATGGTTACACAACCTGTTCACTGTAGTGTGCGTGCATGCACATTCTATTTTTAGCCAAAAAATCTCCATGCATGCATCCGCATTGAAAATTAGTTGGCACTTTTTCAACATTATCCACCTTGAAAACAATTTACCTCATATATAATGCCCAGATTAATTCATCACCTTTTCTACAAGCCAAGAGAAGCCAAACACCATCACAGATTCTCTAACAAAACTGGTTCCATAAACATGTCTTCATAATTCACTTTTGTATGGACCTTTTCCAGAGCCACTCCCCCTTCATCAATAACCTGCCTTACAAAATGGTATTTGATACAAATATGCTTCGTCTTATTGTGATAAGTTGGATTTCTAGCCAAATGAATAACACTTTGACTATCGCAAAATACTTTCACCTTGTTCGGCATCCTTCCAAACTAACTCAACAAACCTTTTAACCAAATTTCCTCCTTACATGCATGTGAAGTAGCCATATATTTTTCCTCAGTAGTGGATAAAACAACTATCTTTTGAAGCTTTGACATCCAACTAGCGGGTCCTCGTGCAAAAGTAAATACATATCCTAAAGTGGATCTCCTTTTGTCTAAGTCACTTGCAAAATATGAATCTACATAACCGTAAACTGAATCACTGGAACCATCATAGGCAATAGAATAATTACTTGTGCCTCTAATATATTGAAGCACTTATCTCACCACTTCCCAATGCTCTTTATCTAGATTTTCCATATATCTATTGAAAACACCAACTACATGTGAAATATCTACTCTAGTACTCAACATCGCAGACATCAAACTTCCTATTGCATTAACATATCATACACGAGACATATAATCCTTTTCTTTTTCATTACCCGGACATAAACCAGAATAAAACTTAAAATGGGAAGCCAAAGGGATATGTACGGGTTTCACATTATTCATAATGAATCTCATAAGTATTTTCTCCACAAACTTTTGTTGTGATAACCACAACTTACCATTTTTCTTGTCTCTGTGTATCTTCATGTGAAAGATTTGTTTTGTTTCTCCTAGATCCTTCATATCAAATGCCCTAGCCAACTTAATCTTTAACATGTTGATTTCAACCATGCTTTTACTTTCCACATGCACATTGTCAACATATAACACCAAAATAATGAATGTGCCATTTTCCAACTTTTTAAAGTAAACACAGTGATCATATTCACTTCTTATAAAATTAAGGTTGACCATGAAGGAATCAAACTTCTTGTACCATTTCCTGGGATACTTCTTCAGGCCATACAATGACTTCTTGATTTTGCAAACAAACCTCTTATTGTGATCTTGAACAAACCCTTTCAGTTGTTACATATATATATCCTCATCCAAATCTCCATGCATAAACATTGTTTTAACATCTAGCTACTCTAACTCAATATCAAGTAAAGAATCTAGTTCTAACACAACATGAACTGAAACAAGCTTCACAACTGGTGAAAATATTTTATGAAAATCAATACCTTCCTTTTGACAATACCCTTTTGCTATGAGTTTTTATTTATACCTTTCAACTTTATCATCAACACCATTTTTCAGTTTGTAGACCCACTTGCAGTAGACAACCTTCCTGTCCTTTGGAATTTCTATCAGGTCCCATGTTTTATTCCTCTCTAATGCATCCATTTATTCTTTCATATCTTTTTTCCATTAAGCACTTTCAGATACTTTAGTTTCTTCCTGATAACAACTAGGTTCTCCATCAATAGAAACCAAAGCCACGAATGAAACATAATCATCATACTTCTTAGGAGGATTCATGACCTGTGTATATCTCCTTAGAGATGGTTGACACATATCCTCAGTTTCCTAGATATTTTCTTCATTTTCATCTTCTTCTTCTTCTATAACTTCTTCATGCTCCTCCCTTTCTTGGGATGGCTGAGTTTCCAACTAAATTTGTTGAACTTGCAGTACTTTCTCTTGTCTCACTTAAACATCTACCAATTTTGACTTTAAGAGTGAGGATTCATCAAATACTACATATCTTCTTATGATGATTTTGTCATCAATAGGATCCCACAATTTGTACCCCTTATCTCCATCCCCATTGTTATCACTGAAATTTTGTCCGCAAATGCTTACAGGAATCCAACATCTTCAAACAGCTATGAGTTCACCCATGGACCAAAATTACCAAAAAAACATTTCCAAAAGGTCCAAAACTATACAATCAGTTATAAAATCAAGGTGCGCTATGACTACACAAGGCATGCGTGAACATGTGCCATCCAGAAACGCAAGAAAAGTGCACATGCACATGATGCGCGACTATGGTCGCTAAAAGTCGCGCAGACCTGAGAACGACACATTTATGAGATTGGTCGACCTCCCACCCACTTCTGGTTCAGCTTCCAAGTTGATTTGACATCCAAATATCAGTTGGATCTGACTGGGTGGTTGGTCAAAGACCTAAAAATGCCCTAAACAACCCCTTTTCACACTAAAAGTTGGTTGCACAATACCTCAAAGTGGTGCTATAAAACAAGGTCATGGGTGCACTACATTTTCAAGGAATTCATTTGCAAGGTTATGCTACTACTATTCTCTTGGGGAATCCTCTTTTCTCATCAAGAGCATACCAGCATCATTACATTTGGGCAATCCACCTCACCTTTTGAGTG
This sequence comes from Picea mariana, assembly GCA_032191745.1. Classification (NCBI taxonomy): domain Eukaryota; kingdom Viridiplantae; phylum Streptophyta; class Pinopsida; order Pinales; family Pinaceae; genus Picea; species Picea mariana. The sequence continues at coordinate 69,303 of JASDQU010107248.1, read as the reverse complement.
GATTAGCTTGGAATTATTTCACCATTTCTTTCAATTTTTCAAAGTTGTAAGAAGAGCTCAATTGTGGGGGTCCAAGAGCCCTCCCTTGGAGGAAGAAGGGACCCAAAGACCTCTTTCTTCTTGGTGTTTTCTTTTCACAAATACAATCCTTTCCATTGGTGACATGAGTCTTATTGGTTTCTTGTTCTTATGTCCTTATGCTCAATCGTTTAGTTGTTCTTTCCTTTCTTAGTTTAATTCTTAGCTTAGTATTTTATGTTTCTTTTTCTAACCCTTTCCTTCATTGTTGTCTTGCTTAGCTAACCCAACTAAACTTGTAAGCATCTATGTTTTTCTCATTTAGGTGACAAAAGAGGCACAACAGATTGGCGACTCCATTGGGGACACCCTCACGCTGGGGTGAATTTTTTTCAACCCTCTCCCATTCAGCAATATCAAAATTTTGAATAGCGGAATACAGAAAATTCGACCCATTAGTCGAATAATGCCAAAAAGAAAGGAAAAAACAGGAACAATAACAACCCAGGTCAAGGCGGGAATCACCCCCAACAGAACCAACCTACTAGGGGCAACCAAAATCAAGGGAATCAGAACCCTCAAGGGGGAAACAACAACAGGCATGAAGGGAAAAATAACAATAATCTTTGAACCAACTTCCCTTGTGCCCTTTGCGGTGAGTTCGGTCATTATAATCATCATTGCCCCCAAATCGTTGATTTTAAACGAATGAAAGACTCAGGAAATGGACCACATCCTCCAGCACCGCCTGCTCCTCAGCAGGCCCCACATATGCTTTCTCTACTAGACTACCACATCAGTTACATCGATGGCGCCAGCCGTTGGACACAAAATCTCGCTTCGGCAGCTTCGGCCCTCTATTCCCCCTCACATGAACTGCTCCACTCTAGCGGCATATGTTTGGGTTCAGCAACCAACAACCAAGCCGAGTAAATTGTCATCATTGGCCTCCTCGCCGATGTCAGCCATCATCGTATTTGTCACCTTAGCATCTTACTTGACTCCCAACTAGTCATCCTCCAACTCAACAATGTGTACCATATCCGCGATCCTTGCCTCTTTCGCAAATACCTGCAAGTTATACTTTTATCTCGACATTTTGATTTCATTACATTTATAGATATTCCAAGACAATTTAATCAAATTACAGATAACCTAGCTAACATTATACTCGATTGGCATATATCACATCAAGATACCTTTACACACACATAAACCATCAAGAGTCTGTCACAGCATATATAGATTAGACATCATAAGTAACATAAACCCCGGGGAGCCATTTTCTCCATACCCCATCCAGGTACGCATGCTCAAGTTCAAAATTATCAAATAAATGCTTGTATGTTAAATTCTCTTCAGATATTGTTTACGTCGGGTATTTGGTTTTCATGTGTGCAAGTACTTGGTCATCATACATCAGTGCAACCCCTTCAGGTATATAATCAACACTTGCATGTAATCATTCCCTCTGAATCTCAATTGCATCTCTAGTCACACCCTCTGAAATTTGCCTTTAGGGTCCCCATATCTGGCTCTGCAGTACCGCCACCTCCATTGCATTTTTGGTACTGTCACCCAGTAGCACTCTCCCCCACATGAGTTTTCCCATTCATAGACCCCTTAGCACTTTGACACTCATGTTGTTTTCAACCCTTTAGGAATGGGAGTCCCGATAGTCTTACATCATGTTGCGAATCAGCCACATATTCCTTCTCCTCATTTTTCTATCCTACCCACTGGACTCCCAGGGCACTTCCTCATAGATTATTTTGACTGCACTCCTGCAACATCATTTACCATCCATTTCACCCATCATCAGTCTGCCCATCCTCAGATTTCCCTCCATACATTACCCTACTACAGAAACCAGCCTATGGGGCCCCCACCCTCCACTTGTTTTTTTCCACCAACTTGCGCCATCCCCAGGCCAAGCCATCCTACACTGGGGTACCCGTTTCTATATCTGCATTATCAGCCCCACAAATTTTTTAATTCTTTTGTAATTAAGTCGTTATTTCCAGCATGTTACATAGCTTTTTGTCATCACCTTTAGCAACCTTCCTGGAAAACATAACCCATGTCTCCCTTGGTTGGGACACTCCTTATCATCTACTCCTATTGACATCGTCCATATACTTTGAGTATCCCATAGGCCACCTACCTCTGCTCTCTGAGTTTATTCACTTTGTCTCGCCTCTGGCACAACTTATCCCATGTTTTGTTGTCCCCCTGACACTCGACCTAATTGAACGGTTGCGGCCACTTATACTTTGCATATACCCCCAACCAAGGGTAGTCTTGAGTCTCCACACATCTTGACTTCGTCCATGTACCTCCTCAGTTCCTAACCTCACCTAGTAGATTTCATGAAACCCTTTGCTTCTTGGAGTCATGTCCCGCTTTTGTCGACATCAGCACAGTTTCTAGAAGGGTGACAGTATCTTGACTCTCATTTTCCCTTCAGATTATAGATCTCGGATGGCACAGGGAGAACCATAATTTCTCCTTGCTATCGTTGACCCCTGTAACATTTGAATTCAACACTTTCTCATGTTACATTGGGTCTTACTTTTCAACTATTGCAGTTGTTTCTTATATTTGTCGAAGACCTCTGAACTTGGTTGGGCTATCAATGCCTACATAATTCGTGATACTTCTTACAGGTGTCATTGCCTACTGTTCAGAGTATGTTCCTCCTCAAAATGGTCCTATGCCTTTATCACAACCACCCCCGAGGGCGCTGCAGTTGTCTACATCAACATATAGTTTCAGTTACTATACAACACCCTTCTTGTTGAGTTACATGACACGAGCATGGGGCATGCCTGCCTCGTTTGTACACAATTTATTTTACATACCTTACGGAATGTTGGTCCTACAGTTTCCCTTCTCCCTCCAACGTGTCACTCTTGATACTCTCACTATCGCTCTTTCTTACAAATGACACTCTCAGTAGAAGAAACATTGATGAATTTCGGCTATACGTATGCTCCCAACCTCATCCATCAGAGGGAATCTGTTATCACTGAGATTTCTTCCGCAAATGGTTATAGGAATCCAGCATCTTCAAACAACTATGAGTTCACCCATGGACCAAAATTACCGAAAAAGAATTTCCAAAAGGTCCAAAACTATACAACCAGTTATAAAATCAAGGTGCGCTATGACTACACAGGGTGCACGTGCACATGCGCCATCCAGAAACGCAAGAAAAGCGCACATGTGCACGATGCGCGACTGTGGTCGCTAAAAGCCGTGCACACCTAAGAACAACGCATTTATGAGATTGGTCGGCCTCCCACCCACTTCTGGTTCAGCTTCCAAGTTGATTTGACATCCAAATCTCGGATGGATCCGACTGGGTGGTTGGTCAAAGATCTAAAAATGCCCTAAACAACCCCTTTTCACACTAAAAGTTCGTTGCACAATACCTCAAAGTGGTGCTATAAAACAAAGCCATGTGTGCACTACATTTTCAAGGAATTCATTTGCAAGGTTATGTTGCTGCTATTCTCTTGGGGAATCCTCTTTTCTCATCAAGAGCATACTAGCATCATTCCATTTGGGCAATCCACCTCACCTCTTGAGTGGATTAGCTTAGGATTCTTTCACCATTTCTTTCAAGTTTCAAAGTTGTAATAAGAGCTCAATTGTGGGGTTCCAAGAGCACTCCCTTAGAGGAAGAAGAGACCCAAAGTCCTCTTTCTTATTGGTGTTTTCTTTTCACTAATACAATCCTTTCCATTGGTGACATGAGTCTTTTTGGTTTCTTGTTCTTATGTCCTTATGCTCAATAGTTTAGTTGTTCTTTCCTTTCTTAGTTTAATTCTTAGCTTACTCTTTTATGTTTCTTTTTCTAACATTTTCCTTCACTGTTGTATCTGTTATTACTAAAATTTCATCCGCAAATGGTTACAGGAATCCAACATCTTCAAACATCTATGAGTTCACCCATGGACCAAAATTACCAAAAAATCATTTCCAAAAGGTCCAAAACTATACAACCAGTTATAAAATCAATGTGCTCTATGACTACACAGGGAGGGTGCGCACATGCTCCATCCAGAAACGCAAGAAAAATGCACATGCGCACGATGCGCGACTGTCGTTGCTAAAAGCCGTGCACACCTGAGAACAACGCATTTATGAGATTGGTCGGCCTTCCACCCACTTCTGGTTCAGCTTCAAGGTTGATTTGACATCCAAATCTCAGCTGGATCCAACTGGGTGGCTGGTCAAAGACCTAAAAATGCCCTAAACAACCCCTTTTCACACTAAAAGCTGGTTGCACAATACCTCAAAGTGGTGCTATAAAACAAGGCCATGGGTGCACTACATTTTCAAGGAATTCGTTTCCAAGGTTATGTTGCTGCTATTCTCTTGGGGAATCCTCTTTTCTCATCAAGAGCATACTAGCATCATTACATTTGGGCAATCCACCTCACCTTTTGAGTGGATTAGCTTGGAATTCTTTTACCATTTCTTTCAAGTTTTCAAAGTTGTAAGAAGAGCTCAATTGTGGGGGTCCAAGAGCCCTCCCTTGGAGGAAGAAGGGACCCAAAGTCCTCTTTGTTCTCAGTGTTTTATTTTCACTAATACATTCCTTTCCATTGGTGACATGAGTCTTATTGGTTTCTTGTTCTTATGTCCTTATGCTCAATAGTTTAGTTGTTCTTTCATTTCTTAGTTTAATTCTTAGCTTAGTCTTTTATGTTTCTTTTTCTAACCCTTTCCTTCACTGTTGTCTTGCTTAGCTAACCCAACTAAGCTTGTAAGCACCTTTGTTTTTCTTATTTAGGTGACAAAAGAGGTGCAATAGATTGGCGACTCCACTGGGGAAAGGTATCAATTTCCTACCCCATTTGGATTTTTCTAGCTCTTCTTTTGGTTTATTTAACCTGCAGGTACCTTAACCGGCCCAAACCGACCTGCAAAACATCTAATTCAAAGCTGAATTGAGAGAATTCCATTCGAAATTTTCTTCACGGTCGTGTGACAGGTGTGCGCGGGTTTATTGGCCCACAGTCATGCATCGTGCATACGTGCGCCAAAATTACTGTGTTGTTCAGCACCCTCCATGCACCTGCACCCAAAAGTATTTTTCAGTTTGTGCATAGGCGCTCAGTGTGCCTCTATCTACTCTGAGATCCACGCACCTGTGCAAAAAAATACACATTGTAAGCCTTTTTGTGATTTGGGGAAGACCCCTAGCCTTCTTAAAAATGATTTCATGCATGTTGTAATATGCACCACACTTAGTTCCCTCTCCATATAAAGGGATTAGTCAAAACACATAGGCACTTAGGGGTTTAAAATCATTATTTCCTCTTTTGCTTTCATTTTTCCACATGGATGGTTTTCTTTGACTAAGAGTATAAGTGGGAATCATTTGTAATCATATAAAAATTGCATTGGGACTAGAAGTTGGATAACAATAGTTTAGTATGCTCTTCTCTCGCGCTTCAAAGTGACCTTGAGAATCAGAAAAAGGTTGTAGGACAATTTCATCTCCCTTAAAAAGACTAAAACCTTTGGGAGAGGACAACAGCCCCCTCGGGACTCCTCTTAGTTTATTTTTCAAACACATCTCAAGATTGTAATGGGCCCACACATGCCCACATGCTACAAGATAGGATAGTGTTGAAATTTACTTTCTTAGATTAAATCACTAGGTAATTTTAAAGGTTTTGTAATGGTCCCATACATGCTCACATGATCACAATCTAGGATAGTTTCAAAGCGTTCTTAGATTAAATCACAACAAGGAGTTAAAGGAATAGTAACAGACCCACATGTCCACATGCTAGCTTCCTAGGGACTTTTGAATTATGCAAGATTGTACCAAAGACATTTAGTTAATTAGGTAATCAACACTTGTAAGGACCAAGTGAAGTCCACATGCAGCAAGGTGCCTAATTCATTAAAACATTGGCACACTTTCACTCATTCACACACAAAAGTCACTTATCACTCACATAGTTTTCATCTCGAAACGTGGAGGTCAAAGAAATTTTCCTCCAACGGGATTCCGAAACACCCCACCCTTTTCTTGACGAAACTATCCACACCCATTTAATTTCAATGAGATTGGCTCACACCCCCAATCTCTCAAACAACCACATCTAAAAAATTTCTAAAAAACTCACTAAGTTTTCCTCCACAGGAGGTGCCAAAAGAAATCTTTTAGTCTAGGTAGGATTTCAGGGATAGGCATCCAAATAACTCCCCGTTATCTAGTTGTCACGTTCTCAAAACAATAGAAGTTGTCAAATAGGGAACTGTAAATCCTCCAAGTCAAGTGTTCCTAACACCATAAGGCAGGGAGATACCCGTGAAGGGTTGAAGGCCGAGGTCCGGTTGTTCTGTGCGTACCCCTTTGAGGCACCCACCTCTTGGATGAGATCCAATCCGTGACCCATTTCTTAGGCCGAAAATCTAAATGTTGCACTTTGACCGAGGTACCTAGTGACCAAATTTTAGGACATCTACCCAGGTGGCAATTGTGGACTGCAATTTCACCTTGATCGGATTTTGTGTGGCTATTGGGAAATATCGCCAGTTCTATTGGGATATGCCCCCTCTACCCCTCATTATAACTGATCGCTTCATCCTTCACTAGTTTCTCTTTTGATGGCTTGAGACCCCACTGTCGAGTGCTATTGGGAGGTCCAGAGCTATTTTGAGAGGAAGGACATTACGTCTTTTAGGACACGAGAATTTGTTTTCTTTGTTTCCCCACGCGGACAAAATCCACTTACCCACATATATGCCTCTTTATCAAAACACTTTATGTATGATGCACTTATCATTACATTTGATTTAGATATATATGGTGTAAAGTTCAGAAAATTGCAAACAAAGGCTCTTGTTTATTTATTACTCTCACCACCATTCGCACACATCCACTTAGCTAGTCAGACATCATAGGGGACCCACAAAACCCCTGTCGTTCTAGATGCTTGCTAAACCTCCCTCCTATTCTAGGGGGAGTTCCTAGTATTGCCACCTCATCGACACCACCTTCTCACACTCTAGTGAGTGCCATTGTCTTAGGATCAACTTTTCCCAGTTCCACCTTACTTGGGTCCAATTCGCAAGGTCTACCATCCACTCACTCTCCTTTACATGGAAGCAGGGGGCCAACTTTCTCTCACGGGGAAAGTACAAACCCACCTAGTCCCCCCCATGGGTCAGGTTCACAAACCACTCACACCATCATTGGAACTAACCTGCCACCACCACTCCAGGTGCCATACCCGGCCTCTCTCAACATAGCAGATCTAAGCAAACTCACAAATGATCCTATATTGCATGACCCCAAATGGCCTGCAATGCCTACCAAACTACCTTCAGATATCCCCAAGTTCGAAGGAAAGGCAGGAGATGACCCCGCCAACCATGTCATGACTTTCCACTTATGTTGCTCTTCCAACAACATTATGGATGATTCCATCCGACTACGATTATTTCAACACACACTCACTGGCCCATCAACCAAATGGTATGTAGACGAAAAATTGGGGTCCCATGCAACTTTCGAGTCCTTGGCCAAAGAATTTTTTACCTTCTTCCAATTACCAATCCACCATGACAATGGTCTTGAACTACTTTCTAATTTTAAACAAACCTCAGCCACACATATCACTGATCACATTCACGAGTGGCGTCGACGATGTAGTTTGTGCAAAGAAGAAACCACCAAACAACAATGTCTTGATTGGTTTCTCAGATCACTTGTCTCTCTCCTCGATAAAGATGTGGCTTCCACCTTCCCTCAATCAGAAGAAGAATCCATCAGTAAGGCTCAACAGTACTTCTTGATCTCCCAAAACCTATGCCATTTGGCCAAGACAAACCCGGGATGTCTCACTTAGCAGACAGATTGATTGGTAACACCACGCACCATAGTCCACAACCCCAACAACCACCAATGTATGAAACACCTCAATATCCATCGGCATATGAAGGAACCCCTTATTATCCCCCACCCCCTTATCAACAACCATACCCTAGTGCCCTTCCTCTACCCATCAATGGACCACCACCGGCACCCACAATACACCCACCAATCCAAACAAGTTCTGGTACTCCCTCTACCTCAGCTTATACTCTAAGTACTAGCGAAAGTGCCACGCCTTCCTATGTACCTTATGGATCATTACCCCCATAGAATCCATACTTTCCATTTCCTGGTCCTCCACCACCCATGGCTCCACCACAAGGACACCCTCACGCTGGGGTGAATTTTGTTCAACCCTCTCCGATTCAGCAATATCAAAATTTTGAACAGCTGAATACAGAAAATTCGACCCATCAATCGAATAATGCCAAAAAGAAAGGAAAAAACAGGAACAATAACAACCTAGTTCAAGGCGGGAATCACCCCCAACAGAACCAACCTACTGGGGGCAACCAAAATCAAGGGAATCAGAACCCTCAAGGGAGAAACAACAACAGGCATCAAGGAAAAATAACAATAATCTTCGAACCAACTTCCCTTGTGCCCTTTGCGGTGAGTTCGGTCATTATACTCATCATTGCCCCCAAATCACTGATTTTAAACGAATGAAAGACTCAGGAAATGGACCACATCCTCCAGCACCACCTGCCCCTCAACAGGCCCCACAACAATGTGTACAACAACCTCCCCCAGTCGTGCTGTAGAATCCCATTCCGCACCAGGGTGTGATGAACACCCAACAGGACATGCAGCCTACCCCACCACAGTTGGGACAATATCTCAACCCAAAAAATCCCGTAAATCGCACTATCCTCCTCACTAGTGAGGAAGAAGTCCTTCTACAAACACGTAGTCGTCAATACCGTGCACCCGCTAAGTCTCCTCCCATTCCCCCAGAAACAATCCCAGCACCAACGGGACCCCCGTTGGTGATTCCTTGCCCTAACACGGAAACACCTCTTCACATCCCTCGCATCCCATTATGTAGGAATGTCCACAACCCGCAGGCTAGGGCGACTCATAATTACAGTTTGGTCGATGACTTAGCACAGTCCCCAGCTGCCATGTCAGTCTTAGAAGTACTTCAAACTTGTCCCACTCAGCGAAAGTCATTACTTTCTGCCTTAGGGGCAGTAGACCCCGCAGATACCCAACTCATCACATTTGATCTCGACAGCGGAGAACCTTGCCTCCCCTCTCTCATCGCTTTTCAAATCCCCGTTAAAATTTAGAACATTACAGTTCATCGGTGAAGGCGCATCCACATGCATCATGTCCAAGTCTGTATGGCAGAAACTTGGTTCCCCCGAACGCATACCATCTGCCATTACCTTAAGATCTTATGACAAACGACCATGTTCTCCTGAAGGGCTCTTCCAAAATGTCCCTGTAGAAATCGAGGGCAAGACCATTCTCATTGACATTGAAGTTGTCGACACCCCACTCGATTACAATATTTTGTTCGGTTGTAGCTACATGTACGCTATGAAGGCAGTTGCCTCTTCCATCTTTTGAACCATGATGTTGCCCCATAATGGGAAGATCATTATAATTGACCAAGTTTCACATTATGAGCCTAACCCTTCTCCAAACATCGATAACATTCTCCCCCTCATCCACACTAATCCTGAAGCATACCCACTCATTGAAATGGGGCCAGGAATTTTCAAAGACCCATCATTGTTAGGAACTTGCCATGGTGCACCACCGCTCCTTCATCCTTCCAATCAGGTATGTGTCGTATCGTCCAAAGGAACTGACATTGAGGATACCCTTCCTCCCAGGGAGGCTTCTCTCATATTTGATGTCCCACTAGTCATAGAGCCCCTCCCTCACGAGCCTCCTGCGAACTCGTCGACTCCACTAGTTCACGATTTCACCTCTCCCCAAGGCCATATCCTAGTTTTGGAGACAGTTCCCCAAGCCATTACTCAAATACCCTTATTTTACCCTCCACCAGGTGTACAAGATTTCCAAGTAGCTGCAACGCTTACTCTCCCTAATATGGTGTTGGAAATCCTAGTTTGGTATTTACATCCACCAGAGATGGTTCCTCAACTATCCCTTCCTCCCCAAACAAAAGGAATCCCCATGCAAATTCCCATACTCACTCCCACCATACCCTGTACACCCCCACTCACTAACCTCCCTACCACAGCTGGGGGCAGGCGAAAGAAGAAGGATCCCACAGCTCCACTTCCCCCATGCGTCCACCCTCCTTGCGCGCTATGTGAGAAAGATGGACACCCAACCAACAAATGCCCATCTCTACCCGAGTTATGTAACCTAATTCAACTCAATCAAACACCATCATCGTTCGTCATTGTAACAAGTACTTCCGCTACCTCCCCTAACGCAAGTAGCAAAGGGATGTGAACTAAATTCACTTGCGCCATATGTTCAAAATATGGCCATTATACACACCATTGCCCAACGCTACCTCAATTCCGACAAACATTAGTAGCAGTGCACCAAAGCTTCCAGCACGAACCCAGTCCAACTACATCATCCCTACCAAACATCACTGACATCCATTATGTCATGACTTCAGTCAACGAATGCATGAGATACCCTTGCTCTCTATGTGAATCCTTAGATCATTTTACATATCAATGTCCTATGATCATTGAATACAGACAACTTCCAGACCCCATTCCGGGAGCTCCGGGTGTCCGTTTTTCGATCCATATTCAACAATGGGGTCAGTACCCCATCCTCTACAGCAATACCATCCCTGGGCCACTTTTCATCCTTATTCCTCGAGGAGCCATTTCTCCATACCCCATCCAGGTACACATGCTCATGTTCAAAATTATCAAATAAATGCTTGTATGTTCGATTCTCTTCAGATATTGTTCACGTCGGGTATTTGGTTTTCATGTGTGAAGGTACTTGGTCATCCTACATCAGTGCAACCCCTTTAGGTATATAATCAACACTGGCATGTAATCATTCCCTCTGAATCTCAATTGCATCTTCAATCACACCCTCTGAAATTTTCCTTTAGGGTCCCCATATCCGGCTCTGTAGTACCGCCACCTCTATTGCATTTTTGGTATTGTCACCCAGTAGCACTCTCCCCCACATGATTTGTCCCATTCATAGACCCCTTGGCACTTTGACACTCATGATGTTTTCAACCCTTTAGGAATGGGACTCCCGATAGTCTTACATCATGTCTCGAATCAGCCACATATTCCTTCTCCTCATTTTGCTAGCCTACCCACTGGACTCCTAGGGCACTTCCTCACAGACTATTTTGACTGCACTCCCACAACATCATTTACCATCCATTTCACCAATCATCAGTCTACCCATCCTCAGATTACCCTCCATACATTACCCTACTACAGAAACCAGCCTATGGGGCCACCACCCTCCACTTGTTTTTTCCCACCAACTTGTGCCATCCCTAGGCCAAGCCATCCTACACTGGGGCACCCATTTCTATATCTACATTATCATCCCCGTGAATTTTTTAATTATTTTTGTAATTAAGTCATTATTTCCAGCATGTTACATATCGTTTTTTCATCACCTTTGGCGACCTTCCTGGCAAACGCAACCCATGTCACCCTTGGTTTGGGCACTCCTTATCATCTACTCCTATTGACATCGTCCATATACTCCAAGTATCCCACAGGCCACCTACCTCTGCTCTCTGAGTTTGTTCACTTTGTCTCATCTCTGGCACAACTTATCCCACGTCTTGTTGTCCCCCTGACACTTGACCTAGTTGAACAGTTGCGGCCACTTATACTTCACATATACCCCCAACCAAGGGAAGTCTTGAGTCTCCACACATCTTGACTTCGTCCATGTACCTCCTCAGTTCCTAACCTTACCTAGTAGATTTCACGAAGCCCTTTTCTTCTTGGATTCGTGTCCCCCTTTTGTTGACATCAGCACAGTTTCCAAAAGGGTGACAATATCTTGACTCTCATTTTCCCTTCCAATGAGAGGTCTCGGATGGCACATGGAGAACCATAATTGCTCCTTGCTATCGTTAACCCCCATAACATTCAACTTTAACACTTTCTCATGTTACAGTGGGTCTTACTTTGTGACTATTGCAGTTGTTTCTTATATTTTCCGAAGACCTCTGAACTTGGCTGGGCTATCAATGCCTACAAAATCTGTGATACTTCTTACAGGTGTTATTGCCTACTATTCAGAGTATGTTCCTCCTCAGAATGGTCCTCTACCTTTATCACAACCGCCCCCGAGGTCACTGCAGTTGTCTACATCAACATATAGTTTCAGTTACTATACAACACCCTTCTTGTTGAGTTACATGACATGAGCATGGGGCATGCCCACCTCGTTTGTACATAATTTATTTTACATACCTTATAGAAGGTTGGGTCCTACATGTTCCCTTCTCCCTCCAATGGGTCACTCTTGATACTCACTATTGCTCTTTGTTACAAATGACACTCTCAGTAGAAGAAACATTGATGAATTTCGGCTATACGTATGCTCCTAACCTCATCCATCAGGGACATCTGTTATCACTAAAATTTCATCCACAAATGGTTACAGGAATCGAGCATCTTCAAACAGCTATGAGTTCACCCATGGACCAAAATTACCAAAAAATCATTTCCAAAAGGTCCAAAACTATACAACCAATTATAAAATCAAGCTGCGCTATGACTACACAGAGCACGCGCGCACATGAGCCTTCCAGAAACGCAAGAAAACTGCACATACACACAATGCACGACTGTGGTTGTTAAAATCCTCGCACACCTGAGAACGACACATTTATGAGATTTGTCAGCCTCCCACCCACTTCTGGTTCAGCTTCCAAGTTGATTTGACATCCAAATCTCGGTTGGATCTAACTGGGTGGCTGGTCAAAGACCTAAAAATACCCTAAACATCCCCTTTTCACACTAAAATCTGGTTGCACAATACCTCAAAGTGGTGCTATAAAACAAGGCCATGGGTGCACTACATTTTCAAGGAATTCATTTGCAAGGTTATGGTGCTATTATTCTCTTGGGGAATCCTCTTTTCTCATCAAGAGCATACTAGCATCATTACATTTGGGCAATCCACCTCACCTTTTGAGTGGATTAGCTTGGAATTATTTCACCATTTCTTTCAAGTTTTCAAAGTTGTAAGAAGAGCTCAATTGTGGGGGTCCAAGAGCCCTCCCTTGGAGGAAGAAGGGACCTGAAGTCCTCTTTCTTCTCAGATTTTTCTTTTCATTAATACAATCCTTTCCATAGGTGACATGAGTCTTATTGGTTTCTTGTTCTTATGTCCTTATGCTCAATAGTTTAGTTGTTCTTTCCTTTCTTAGTTTAATTCTTAGCTTAGTCTTTTATGTTTCTGTTTCTAACCCTTTCCTTCACTGTTGTCTTGCTTAGCTAACCCAACTAATCTTGTAAGCACCTATGTTTTGCTCATTTAGGTGACAAAAGAGGCGCAACACCCATAACCAACAAAGACATATCTCTTTGATCTAGGATCTAACTTAGAACGATGATCTTTAGAAATAAGATCATAAGCATCACAACCAAATATTCTCAGATTTGAATAATCACACCAATGACTTGTCCATACCTATTATAGAATCTTATAGTTTATTGTAGTTGACGGTGATCAATTTATTAGATAAAATGTTCTAAGAAATGTTTATTCCCACAATTCATGCTGCAGCTTGGCATTACTGAACATGCTCCTTTCTCTCTCTAGAAGATTCATATTCATGTGTTCAACAACACCATTTTGTTGAGGAGTATAAACCGTGGTCTTATGTCTTTCGATCCCATATTACTTGCAATAGTTTTCAAACACCATAGATGTGAACTCACCTCCATTATTTGTTCTTAAACAACTGATTGACCTATTAGTGCTCTTTTCAACCAAATCTCTAAATTGCTTAAAAGTATTAAATTCATCATCTTTTCTTTTAAGTAAATAGACCTAAGCCTTTCTAGATTAATCATCTATAAATGTCACAAAATATGACGATCCTCCAAAAGAAACTATAGGGGATGGTCCCCAAACATCTGAATGAATGTAATCAAGGATACCTTTGCTTATATTTCTTTTTGTTTTAAGGGTGAGTGCAAGAACATGGTGGCCAAAAAAGTGGAAAGGTAATGATTAAGAACGCGCACTCGCAGGAATGTGTGCGCGTTCATAGGAACGTGCATGCATTCCTATACCTATAGGTTTGGATATGGCCAAAACTCCACGTAGGTTGAGTGGAAAAACCATGTGCTTGGTCTTACTGATAAAAATATATTAAGGGCCCAAGCACGATTTGTGCCCATTGTGCACAAATCACGCTCCCACTTCTCTTATTGGGAGAACATAGTGGAGCTATAGAAGAGGAAGAAATGGAGGAGGGGTCACTGTGTCTAGGTATGTTACATTTTTGTTAATTTTAATCCAATTTAGTCATTCCAATTTAGTATTTTTCTCCCAATAATCTAAATTTAAAAAAAAAATGTGATTTTGTATTTTAAATAAAAGAGGAACCTAATTTACATTCCATGGATTTTAAATTGAAGAATATATAATACAATGGAACCCCAAGACAATTTAAATTGCTCACAAGAAAACCAAGAAGATCAAAACCCCAACCCACCACCACCACACAATGTAAAAACTAAAATTGATGAGGGTTTGGTTATATTACGAACCCTTGAGGAACAATTAAGGGAGACTACAAAGCCTAGTAGAGTCTCCTTGGCCACTTATTTGGACATCATTGTGTAGTCCACTGCAAGTTCCCAAGGGAAATTTACCTTTATTTCTAATTATAGGGCACGAAAGTATGAGTACTATAGCACTGGTTTGGACAGAAACCAAGTCAAAGAACTTGGCATTTTAAAACAACAAATATTGTCTATTTTTAGGGATCCTAGAAATGGACAAGAACTACCATTGACCAGAAAACACATCTCCATTGATTGGTGCATACATCCCCAAATTAGTCAAAAATGGATGGATAGGTGATGCATGGCCTTTGATAAACCTCCATGCAATAACAAGGATATGCCCTTATATTTTTTGAGAAAATTATGGGATGAGTTTATTATGGGTAAGCATGTCATCTACTTTGACATTGGTGACTTCCATGAGGTGGGTCAAGGGTTTTAACAGGACCAAGAACATGCCAAGAGAGACCCCAAGTTAGGTCCCCGTTCTCCCAGGAAAAGGCCCAACCCCCCTACCCAACATCTTCCTGTTGCAAAGAACTTGAAACAAGTACAATTAACCATATCCTTATTGACTCGTAGCCTAGTGCAGAAAAATATCTTTGTTGCACTATCTCGGTAGGAGTTGTCTGCCAGTGACATTGATAGAGGAGTTGGAGTGTCAACATGCATAGGGGAGTACAATGAGGATAAGGCACATGGAAATATCATTAATCCATGTGAACCTCACAGATGCTCGAGTTGTGGGAAGACATGCTATAGGACTATAGAGCCCAGTGGACAACATAGATTTATGGAGAAGGTTAGTATCTTAACCCTCTCTATGTTCTTCATCATTATATATATATATATATATATATATATATTTGTATTTATATAGATATTTGATTGTATGTTTCTTTGTAGTTGTTGCTTTCCATCAACAAACACTCTATGCCTATGGATAGATCAATGCCTAGCCCCACCATTGATGCAAAAATAGAGGCAACATGCTCATTGGGTGCATCGTACACACAATTATGTATCACAGTTGAGAGATTCAACATAGTCATTTCTTTATTTTATGACATCCTCAATTTTTTTATATGTTCTCTTGTTTCTACAAGATTTGGCACCGGGCGATGTCAAGGATTGTCCATCTAGCATAGACAAGTCACCAATGTCAGAGGTATCATATGTAAATTTAAATATCATATAATTCTCAAATTGTTTGTGTTTATGTTTTTGAATTTTACTATTTGGTACTAATAGTTCAATTTTATTGATATGTATGCAGGTTGTTGATATATTTGCTAGGTATAGTAGTATGGCACCCCCTGGGCACCTGGGCGTTGCTTCTAGGTTTCCTCTCTCCAGGCTTAGGGTGTTGGAATCACTTGTATAACCTGTGAGGGTCCACCATATCCCACCTGTCTACCACCCACCCCACCACCACTTTCGGTACCATCGACAGAGAATGCCATAGTAAAGGTTGTCTCGTAGTAGGTTATACAACCTAGTGCTCCATCTACTAGTGAATATCCATTGATGCCTGAGATATTCACGGTGAGATAATTCATTGATGATAATTTTTTGTGTTTCATGAATTGGTTTTTACGCATATTTGTTTAATTTTCTTGACTCGGTCCTTGTAACTGATGTAGAGTGGCATTGCGGAGATATTGGGGTCATGGAGGAGGGTAAGACCCTCATGATTGATAGTTTCATATGCGGTGAGTTGACTTAGGTTAAATTATAAAGTATCAATTTGTATGTCTATTAATTCATTGATGAAAAAAACTTATAACATTTTTATTCTGTATGCATTCTCTAGACCGTCGAAGCACGCCTAGGCCTAGAACCTCTCGAGGTGCATCCTTGAGAAAGAGAGGAAATATGGATTTCCAGGATGCTCCTGAGGGTGGCGAGGGTGCAAAATGGTCAATGATTGACCAACTATTTCCATATTTTAGCTAGGCCATGATATACAGTTTTTTATATTAGGGAACTTTTTGTCTCTTTGTATATTGGGCACGAGTTGTCATTTTGTAAAAAATGTACAATTTAGTATATATATATATATATCGTGGAACATTTTTTATGATTCTCACTATTTCTACATTTTATGTTGATGAATATATGAATTTCAAAGTGTGAATTTTATGTGTATTAATCCCTTGATTTGTTTCTAAAGTGATTATAAATACTTGCATTACACATTAAGGAATAGCTTATGGTGTAAAATATTTCTAAGTGCTAAAACGATAAGAAATCGAGTTCTCAAGTAGCATTGCTTGCTAATCAACCATGTATCTATACATCATCGATGTATCATTCCTTCTAAATTATTTGCATGAATGTTGTGGATATCCATATTCTAACTCACAACCAACAATATGGACTACCTCTTAAATTATCTCCGTCTAAATCCAATGACAATACACACTCAAATATGTAAATGTGTTGAACCTGCATAGAATAGATATAGCTAAACAATAATACACACATTTGCAGAGAGAATTTGAGAAAGAAGAAGAAGGAGAGAAAGAATGAAATAATTCTCATTAACCGTTGTGAATAATGAATAATTTACACATAATATACTCTGTATAACTCAATGAGTACGCACTCGAGGAGAACCAATGCACAATAGTGGTTGTATAGAGTGATCTGGACACACACCAGTATTTACGAGAGTGAACGGTCACCTAGTCTAGTCTCTCAGGCAGTTACGGGAGTGAACTGCCACCTAGTTGAGTTAACTAGTCAACTAGTCTTTAGTTAACCGACTGAACAAAGAGTAGTGAGGATTTAACTCAGGGAATCAAGGTTAATGCACCAGTCTGGTGATGATACCAAGGAAATGTCGAATTATCATGGTGATGATCCCAATGTTGCATGGTGACAAAACCAATGCAACATCTAAACTCAACTCAACTAGTCAAACTGAAGTGTCAACTGAAAGAGAATATTCTCCCCTAAAATATAGGAGACTAGATAATGACTAATTATGACTAATAAACAAGGAAAAACCTTAGGAAAAATAAATCCTAAGTGTGTGTGAAGTAACTCCAACACCCCCCCTGAACATCACTATGGTGAAAATAAAAAATGGGTCTCGAAAACGAGGCCATGTTAGGTACCCAAATACAAAAGATACAATGAAATAAAGTGAGGAAAGAGGGAAAACATCATGGGAAAACCCCCCCTCAAGGTACAATGTATGTAAAAAGAAGAACTACAGTTCCTAGGAAACTGTGTCCTTCACTCCAAGACGACTTCATAGAGAATGGAACTTATGCTTAGTGAAGGTCTTGGTGAAGATGTGTATCGTCTGTTATGTTGAAGGACAGAACTATAAGTCAATTATCCCCTCGTGTAATAGGTCTTGGATGTAGTGCATGTGAATCTCGATTTCCTTTGTCCGCTACCTCTGAACTAAATCTCTACAGAACTTCTGAGTGCTCTGGTTGTCACACCAGATGACAATCGGATGATGAAACTGAATGCCCAAATCAGTGAGAAAATTTTGTAGCCACATTGCCTGAATGGTTATGTTAACTACCCCTCTGTACTCTGCCTCAACTGAATATTGAGAAATGGTAGCTTTATTCTTTCTCGACCAACATATAGGCCCAGAACCAAGACTAAGTGAGTAACCAAATATGGAATTGTGATCAATGATATCTCTAGCCCAGTCCAAATCAGTAAACTTGATGATATACAATGTAGATTATGCTACATAATGAATCCCAAAGGTGATGGTTCCCTGCACATATCGAAGGATACGCTTTGCAGCTTTCCAATGTAGCTCATGTGGCTCCTGCATGAACCTGGAAACTGTGCCAACTGCGTACGAGAGGTCTAGTCTGGAGTGTGTGAGATACAACAACCTCCCCACTAGCTATATGTACAGTGTGTCATCAACCAATGGAGTCTCCCTGCCATCCTCAAGTTTGACTCCTGATAGGAAAGGTGTCGGAGCAGACTTGCAGTCTGTCATGTGAAATCTCTCAAGAAGATCTTGTGCAAACTTGGCATGAGACAATTTGATGTCTAATGCATCCTGACTGATCTCAAGTCCAAGGAAGAAGTGTAGCAATCCCATGTCTGTCATCAAAAACATGTCATGTAGAATCCTATTAACTGCAGAAATCGTTGAAGTTGAGCACCTGATGATCAAAAAATCATCGACATACAGAACTAAAAGTAGAAGTGAATCAGTTGTCCTGAGCATGTAGACATTCAGGTCTGATTTATAACGTACAATTTTTTGTGACAATAGGTAGGAATCCATCTTTGCATACCATGCCCTTGGAGCCTACTTGAGGCCATAAAGTGACTTCTTCAGTTGACAAACCAAGGGTGAGTCCTGCATAAATCCCTGGGGCTGCTCCATATAGATATCCTTAGAGAGATCACTGTGAAGAAATGCATTCTTCACGTCCATATGATCAACTTCCCATCCCTTGTATGCCGCAATGGAAAGTGCCAATTGTATGGAATCCATCTTCTCTACTGGAGCCAAGGTCTCATCATAGTCAATACCATGCACCTGTTGAAAGCCTTTGGCGACAAGACTAGCTTTGTATATGCTAATATTTCCATCTGTTGTGCTCTTGGTCCTACAGACCCATCTTCATATGACAAGTTTCCTCCCATAAGGAAGGGGAACCAGATCCCAAGTATGGTTCTCGAGGAGGGATTTGTACTCCTCTAAATATGAATCAACTGAGTCCTTTGAATTAGAACTCTTTTCTGAAGAAGAGTTGGCATGTGCATGCTCATGATATCGGATAGGTGGAAGAGTGAAGTACATGAGAGACACTTTACTCGAATTGGACACTACGCTCAATGATGAGCTGGTTTGAGGAAATACCAATAAGTCGATATCCATTCACACCATCAGGGTATCCAAAAAAAATGCACTCAATGCTCTATGGATCAAGTGCCTTCCTCTTTTCAGAGGGAATCCTATCCCATGCATGTGAACCAAAAATGCGAAAGTGGGTCACTTCCGGTTTGAGGCCTCTCCAATCCTCGTAGGGGGTCTTATCTTTGACAGATCTATGGGGAGATATGTTTTAGATGTATGTTTCACAATTAAGTGCTTCGGCCCATAGTATCTGTGGTAGTGACTTTGCATGCAACATGCAAGATGCCATCTCCTTTAGAGATCTATTTTTCCACTCAGCAACTCTGTTTTTTTGCAGAGTATAGGGAACTGTATGCTGCAACTGAATCTCTACCTCATGGAAAATATTATGGATCTCATGATTTACATACTCTCCCTTGTTATCAATTCGAAGGACTTTGATCTTCTTTCCGGACTGTGTCTCAACTAAGGCTTTGAAATCTTTGAGATGTTGCAAGACCTCATATTTTTACCTAAGAAAGTAGATGCATGTAAAATGTGAGAAATCATCAAAAAAAATGAGAACAAATCTCGCTTTTCTTATGGATGGATGCGGAAAAGGAACCATAAGGTCACTGTGGATCAGATCTAAAGGTGTAGAAGCTCACTGAGACTTTCCTTTGTCAAATTTCTCTTGAGGGTGTTTTCCGAGAACACATCCCTCATAGACTCCCTTGGAGAAATGGTTTTCTAGTAGACCATCAACCAATATTTGCTTGCTAAGTTGTTGCATATATCTGAAATTCAAATGTCCAAACCTTTCATGCCAAAACCTACTACTTTCATCGGTGTGAGTAAGCAGTAAGTAGAATCAGGTTCAATTAATTCAGAAAAAGTATACAATGTAGATTGATGATTTACCTCACCGGTGGAAACCCTGGAGATGGTTTGCATGTCATAGATGTCCATAGAATTTGGTGTGAATATGAATTTATTTCTGGTGCCAGAATTTGTCATCTGATACATGGAGAGAAGGTTGACAGAAATTTTGGGACTGTGCAGAACATTCTCGAAGCTTCCATTGGTGAGTTCAATCCTTCCTTTGCCAGTGACTTCCAAAGAAGAGTTGTCCCTCATCAGAATAGGAGGACCTTTGCATGAATCCAAAGAATAATATATTTCTTTTAAGGCAGTCATGTGATGTGATTCTCTTGAATCTACGATCTAAGCATCGTGAGAGAAGTTGATGGAAATCAAGGCATGGCTAGAATTGCCTTTCTTGGAATTTAGATCTTCTGGATTCTTCTTCTTGGCACCCTCGGGGATGTGATATCCAAGGTTGTTTTGCTAAATTATTTGAGACATCAGATCTTTTTTTTTTGCATGCATGCATGCGGATTCTGAATGGAATCCTTTGTGACAGTACGTGCATTTCTCCCCTTTTCTTCCCTTTTCTCTTTTGGATCTGGAGACATTGGTGAAAGGTTTTGTGTACCCTTCCTTCTTCAGATTTGCATGAAATTTCTGTTTATCTTTATCTTTATATTTCTGATATTTGTGACTTCCATCATGCATAGTGAGTGCATGCTCCCTTGGGCCTTTGATTGTGCCCATGTTTATGAGCTTGGTTTTCTCTTGTGTCAAGGATTCGATAAAGTCCTCAAGAGAAGGCATCTTCCTGGTGGCTCTAGAGGAGAATCTGAGAATATGGAATGTGGATATGAATACAGAGAATTAGGGACCAAGCTTGGAGTGAATTTTGAGAACCATTTGTTTCTCCTCCTTCGATTTATCAACCCTACAAGCTTTGAGTTGCGACAATAAATCCTTGAATTTTGTAAATAAACCTTGGATATTATCGAAGATTTTTGGATCCAATGTGAGCATATCCACCTCCATCATGTGTACCCTCATCTCATCTTGTTTTCCAAAGATCCCTTCCAAGATGGTACAAGCTTCAATGGGAGTCTTACAAGAAGATTTGTGAAAAAGGAGATCGGGAGAAATAAGACTGCAAATTGTTCTGAGTGCCTCATCCATGAGATTTAAGTACTTGAATTTTTCTATGGTTGATTTCAGTTCTGTATATGTATTCAAGGTTAACCTGTACAACCCTTTGGTTCGGAGATGTATGGGTATTTTCTCCTTCCATGCAAAATAGTTGTAAGGTGTAAGAATGAATTCTTTTTGGAAATCCATCTTTCCGTTGTCTTCAATCTTTTGTACCTACAAAAATTTTTGGTGTAGATTTTTCTTAGCAGACTGTCCGCTCTAATACCATGTAAATGTGTTGAACTTGCACATAATATATATATATATATATAAACAATAATACACACATTTGTAGAGAGAATTTGAGAAAGAAGAAGAAGGAGAGAAATAATGGAAGAATTCTCATTAACAGTTGTGAATAATGAATAATTTACACATGATATACTCTATATAAATCAATAAGTGCACACTGGAGGAGAACCAATGTGCCATAATGGTGGTCTAGAGTGATCTGGACACACACCAGTCTAGTCTCTCATGTAGTTATGGGAGTAAACTACCACCTAGTTGAGTTAACTAGTCAACTAGTCTTCAATTAACTGACTAAACATAGAGTAGTGAGGAGTTAACTCTGGGAATCAAGGGTAATGCATCAGTCTGGTGATGATACAAAGGCAAGGTCTAATTATCATGGTGATGATCCCAATTTTGCATGGTGAAAAAACCAATGCAACATCTAAACTCAACTCAACTAGTCAAACTGAAGTGTCAATTGAAAGAGAATATTCTCCAGGTGGAATATTCTCCCCTAAAATATAGGAGACTGGATAATGACTAATTATGACTAGTAAACAAGGAAAAACCTTAGGAAAAATAAATCCTAGGCATGTGTGAAGTAACTCCAACAAAATATTGGTCACTTAAAAATAGTGTGACCTTAAAAATGGCATATTACAATAATTTATTATAGAAATAATTTTTCTCATTTATCTTCTACATAATTCTAAATCAGTTAACAATTTCATCTCAATGTCATTTTATAAGGCACACACATTATTCACCTCTTTCTATGCATGACATATATAAAATCATTTGATTTATGTGTAACCCTTCATAAATGCAAAAAGACTAGTCAATGACTCATTAATGCACATGTTTGTTTAGATTGTGTAGTGGGTACATGTAAATTTTGTTAAACCTATCAATTATTAATAAAATTTATTCAATCTTCCATGATGTCCACTAAACTTATTTATTTTGATCAATAGAATGAGAGAGTTCACATGGAAACTAGATATTAGAATGGGTATCATTTTCCACCTACAGATACAGATTTTGAGGTTACACTTCATGACACACTATAGAAAGTAATGCTATGCTACCAAAATTCCTCCAGGGAGACTTGAAACCATTATGATTTTCCCTTCACCATCTATGAGATTTTATTGCACATTCCTACTAAATTTTTGGGTTAGAGAACACAAGGAGACAAAGGACCCTCACAAACCCAATCCCAGAAACCTTTTGATGCCATGCCATTGTCATGTCATTTTCATTCCTTTCCAAGTAGCTCCATGCCAGGCCATTGGCATTTCCACGCCATTTTCAAACCCTTCCACGCCATCCCATTTCTATGCCATTGTCATGCCTTTCCAATCCATGCCATTTCCACGCCAATGCTATGCCTTGCCAAGACATGACATGGCATGCCATTGGAATTACATTTCCATGCATTTCCAAGCCATTCCATGCCATGCCATTGTCATGTAGCTTCCCATGCCTTGTCAAGTAGTTTCCCATTTTAACCTATATAATAATATATATAACTTTCCAATGTGATTCCATAACATTTCCATGCCTTTCCAAGCCAATAAATTATATTACCTAAGTTACAACGGGATAAATATAACAACCCTTAACACAAGTAATCATTAAATGAAAGGGGGCTGAAAATGCAAGCATAAACTAGGGTTTAGGTAACAAATTTTTGTTGAAATTCAAGATGAAACATAACAACTCTAGAATATTCAAGACATCAAGAAATGGTATGGTATGGTATGCATTGGCAATGATATGTTATGCATTGGAAATGATATGATATTGTATGGTATGCATTGGCAGTGACAATGGAAATTGTATGCATTGGTATGATATGCATTGTCTTTCCATTTCCTTGTATAGTATGCATTGGCAATGGTATAGTATGGTATTGTATGGTATGCATTTCCAATGGTATGCATTGGAAATGGCAATGGTATGCATTTCCTTGCCATTGTATGGTATGCATTGGCAATTGTATGGTATGATATACATTGGAACTGGCAATAGAGATGACAATGGTATGGTATGCATATGCATTGGCAATGGGAATGGTATGGTATGAATTTCCTTGCCATTGCCTTGTATTGTATGCATTGGCAATGGTATGGTATGGTATGGTATTCACTGGAAATAGAAATGGTATTCATTGTTAATGGAAATGGTATGCATTTCCTTGCCATTGTATGGTATGCATTGGCATTGGAAATGACAATAGAAATGGTATGGTATGCATTGGAAATAGAAATGGAAATGGAAATGGTATGCATTGGTATGGTATGCATTGCCTTTCCATTTCCTTGTATGGTATGCATTGACAATGGTATGGTATGGTATGCATTGGAAATGGAAATGGTATGCATTGGCAATGGTATGCATTTCCTTGCAATGTATGGTATGCCTTGGCAATGGTATGGTATTGTACCACATGCATTGGCATTGGAAATGGTATGCTATGGTATGCAATATAAATGGTATGCATTAGCAATGGAAATGGAAATGATATGCAATAGAAATGGTATGGATTAGCATTGGCAATGGTATGCAATAGAAATGGTATGCATTGGCAATGGCAATGGTGTGCAGTAGCATTGCCAATGGTATGCCATAGCAATGACATGAATTGGCAATGGAAATGGTATGCATTGGTATGGTATGCATTGCCTTGTCATTTCCTTGTATGCTATGCATTGACAATGGAATGGTATGGTATGGTACCACATGCATTGGCATTGGAAATTTCAATGGAAATGGTATGGTATGCATTGGGAATGGTATGGTATGGTACCACATGCATTGGCATTGGAAATGGTATGGTATGCATTGGAAATGGTATTCCATGGTATGGTATGCATTGGAAATGATATGCATTTCCTTGCCATTTCCTTGTATGGTATGCATTGGAAATTGTATGGTATGGTATGGTATGAATTGACAATGTTAATGGAAATGGTATGCATTGGTACGGTATGCATTGTCAATACATATCATTTCCTTTCCATTTTATGGTATGCATTGGCAATGGTATGCATTGGCAATGGCATGCATTGTCTCGCCATTGTATGGTATGCATTGGAAATTATATGGCATGGTATGGTATCGTATGGTATGCATTGGCATTGGAAATGGTTGACATTGGAAATGGCATCCATTGGCAATGGAAATGGTATGCATTTCCTTGCCATTTCCTTGTATGGTATGCATTGGTAAGGGTATGGTATGGTATGCATTGGCAATGGTATGCATTTCCTTTCCAATGTATGGTATGCATTCACAATGGTATGGTATTGTACCACATGCATTGGCATTGGAAATGGCAATCGAAATGGTATGGTATGCATTGACAATGGTATGTTATGGTATGGTATGGTATGGTATGGACTGGAAATGGAAATGTTATGCATTGGCATGGTATGAATTGCCTTTCCATTGCCTTGCATGGTATGCATTGGCAATTGTATGGTATGCATTTCCTTGCCATTGGAATTGGTATGGTATGGTATGGTATGCATTGCCAATGGTATGCATTGGAAATGTCAATGGTATGCATTGGTAATGGAAATAGTATGAATTTCCATTGGCATTGGTATGGTATGGTATGGAATACATTGGCATTGGCATGGTATGGTATGGTATTCATTGACAATGACAATGGTATGCATTGGCATTGCCATTAGTATGGTATGATATGGTATGAATCGGCATTGGCATTAGTGTGTTATGGTATGCATTGCCATTGGTATGCATTGGCAATGGAAATGGTATGCATAGG
Source organism: Picea mariana (assembly GCA_032191745.1). Taxonomy (NCBI): domain Eukaryota; kingdom Viridiplantae; phylum Streptophyta; class Pinopsida; order Pinales; family Pinaceae; genus Picea; species Picea mariana. Next base: position 43,726 of record JASDQU010107248.1, on the reverse strand, counting down.
TAATGACAATGGAATTGGTATGGTATGGTATGCATTGGCAATGGAAATGGTATGCACAGGTAAAGACAATGGAATTGGTATGGTATGGTATGTATTGGCAATGGAAATGGTATGCATTGGCATTGGCATTGGTATGGTATGGTATGCATTAGAATTGGAATTGGTATGGTATGGTATGCATTTCCTTTCCATTGTATGGTATGCATTTGAAATGGTATGGTATGGTACCACATGCATTGGCATTGGCAATGGAAATGAAAATTGCATGGTATGCTATGGTATGTTATGCCTTACCTTGGTATGGTATGGTGTGGTATGCCTTCGCTTGGTATGGTATGTCCTTCCTTGCTTTGGTATGGGATGGTATGGTATGCCTTTCCATGACATGCCTTGTCATGCCTTGCCTTGCTTTCACTTTCCATGTCTTGTCTTTCCAGACCATGTCTTTCCATCCCATTCCTTTCCATGTCATGTCATTCCATGCCATTCCATGCCTTACCTTTTACATGCAATGTCTTTCCATACCATGTCATTCCTTCCATTCCATTCCTTGCCATGCCTTTCTTTCCTTCACTTGCCATGTCTTGTATTTCCATACCATGCCTTTCCATCCCATGCCTTGCTATGTCATTCCTTGCCTTGAATTCACTTGGCATGCATTTTCTTTTCCATGCCATGCCTTTCCATACCACGCCATTCCTTTCCATGCCATTCCTTGTCATGACTTGCCTTGCTTTCACTTGCCATGTTTTGTCTTTCCATGCCATGCCCTGCCTTCACTTGTCACGCCTTGCCTTGCATTCAATTTCCATGCCATCAAAGGATTCATATGTAAAAATTAAAATCAAAGGATTAATTAAGCATGTAATTTTGCAACTTCTTATCCTATATTTCTTATATAAAAATACTTGCATGAGAATTCCAATGTTTTGGTCAATGAGGCATAGTGCATATTCTGAAGAACAGGTCAATTTTCAAGAACATTGTGTTGGGAATTTGTGGGTAGTGTAGTTGCATGTGCCTTGGCCAAATATACTTGTGGAAGCTTACAAAACTCCTTTATGCTGCTCGGTTTTGATTTTATGCCCCCAAACCAAATTGGCCACATGTCCCTGAATGGATTGAAGAGATGAGTTGCAACTCGCGATAAAAATCAAACTGGGACTCAGATGGGAGAATAGCTAGTTGCATTGGATCTAGAGAATTTGGTTTCAACTATGGTGGTCCCTCTACTGTCATTTCTTCCACCAGAAAACCGTTTGTTGGAGTATCTCCAACACTATGGTTTTGGTCAATGAGGCATAGTGCAATTTCTGAAGAGGAGGCCGATTTTCAAGAACAATGTGTCAAGAGTTTGTGGGTAGTGTAGTCACATGGGCCTTGTACGAATATACTTGTGGGAGATTACAGAACTCCATTATACCACTCGGTTTGTATTTTATTCCCCTAGACCAAATTGGTCACATGTCCTTGAATGACTTGAAGAGGTGAGTTGCAACCCGCGATAAAACTCAAACCAGGACTCGAATGGGTGAACCGTCAGTTGCATTGGATCTGGAGCACCAGTTTTCAACTAGGGGGGGGCTTCACTGTCATTCAGTCCACCAGAAAACCTTTTTTTGGAGTATCTTCAGCACTAGGGTTTTGGTCAATGAGGCATAGTGCAATTTCTAAAGAGGAGGTCGATTTTCAAGAACAATGTGTCGAGCATTTATGGGTAGTGTATTCACATGGGCCTTGTCCAAATAGACTTGTGGGATCTTACATAACTCCCTTATGCCACTTCATTTGGATTTTATGCCGCCAGACAAAATTGGCCACATGTCCCTAAATGATTTGAAGAGCAAAATTGCAACTCGTGATAAAAATCAAACCGGGACTCGGATCGGTGAATCGTTAGTTGCATTGGATTCGAAGAACTTGGTTTCAACTAGGGGGGGCCTCCATTGTCACTTTGTCCACTGGAAAACTATTTGTTGGAGTATCTTCGACTCTAGGGTTTTGGTCAATGAGGCATAGTGCAATTTTTGAAGAGGAGGTCGATTTTCAAGAAAATTGTGTCGGGAATTTATGGGTAGTGTATTCATGTGGGCCTTAGCCAAATAGAATTTTAGGAGCTTAGGAAACTTTTTTATGCCACTCGGTTTGTATTTTATTCCCCCATACAAAATTGGCCACATGTCCCTGAATGGCTTGAAGAAGCGAGTTACAAATCGCGATAAAAATCAAACCAGGACTTGGATGGGCGAACTATTAGTTGCATTGGATTCAGAGCATCGAGTTTCAATATGGGGGCCCCTCCACTATCATTTTTTCTGACGAAAAACCATTTGTTGGAGTATCTTTGGCACTAGGGTTTTGCTCAATGAGGCATAGTGCAATTTCTGAAGAGGAGGTTGATTTTCAAGAACAATGTGTCCAAAATTTATGTGTAGTGTAGTCATGTGGAACTTGGCCAAATATACTTGTGGGAGCTTACGAAACTCTATTATTATTCTATGTTTATATTTTATTCCCTCGACCAAATTGGCCACATTTCCCTAAATGGCTTGAAGAAGTGAGTTGCAATTCACGATAAAACTCAAACCGGGATTTGGATGGGCGAACCGCCAGTTTCATTGGATCATAGCATCAGGTTTCAACTAGGGGGGCCCTCCACTGACATTTTGTCCACCAAAAAACTATTTGTTGGAGTATCTCTGACACTAGTGTTTTCTCAGTGTTATCTTACATATGTTTATGTAAGGCATGTCAAGGCAAGGCAAGTGAAGGCAAGGCATGGCAAGTTATAAGGAAACTGAAGGCAAGGAATGGAATAGAAAGTGATAAGGAAAGGAAAGTGAAGGAAATGCATAGCAAGTGAAGCAAGGCATGGCATGGAAAGTGAAGGAAAGATAAGGAAAGTGAAGGAAAGGAAAGGAAGGTGAAGGCAAGGAAAGGAAATTCAAGCCAAGGCAAGTGAAGGAAAGGAAAGGAAAGTGAAAGCAAGGAAATGAAAGGAAAGGAAAGTGAAGGCAAGGAATGAATGGAAAGGAAAGTGAAGGAAATACATGGCATGCTATGGAATGGCATGGCAAAGGAAAGAAGAGTGAAGGCAAGGTGGGTGAAGAACAGGCAAGGAAAGTGAAGGCAACACAAGGCAAGTGAAGGAAAGGCATGGAATTCTATGGAATGGAATGGCATGGAATGGAAAAGGAAAGACAAGTGGAGGAAAGGGAAGTGAGGGAAAGGCATGACAAGTGAAGGAAAGGAAAGGAAAATAAAGGCAAGTCAAGTCAAGTGAAGGAAAGGCATGAATGGAAAGGCAAGTGAAGGAAAGGCATGGAATGCTATGGAATGGCATGGCATGGCATGGAAAAGGAATAACAAGTTAAGGAAAGGCATGGAAAGTGAAGGCAAGACAAGTGAAGGCATGGAATGCTAAGGAAGGGCATGGCATGTCATGATATGGAATGGCAAGGAACGTTAAGGAAAGTGGATGGAAAGGAAAGTGAAGGAAAGGCATGGAATGTTATGGAATGACATGGAATGGCATGGAAAAGGAAAGACAAGTGAAGGTAAGGCATGTGAAGGAAAGATGGGTGAAGGAAAGGCATGGCATGGCATGGAAATGACAATACAAGTGAAGGAAAGGAAGGTGAAGGTAAGGCAAGACAAGTGAAGGCAAGGCATGAATGGAAAGGAAAATTAATGCAAGGAATGGCATGATATGGAATGGCATGGCATGGTATGGAAAATGCAAGACAAGTGAAGGAAAGGAAAGTGAAGGAAAGGCATGATATGTAATGGCATGGCATGGCATGCTATGGAATGGAAAGGAAATTTAAGGCAAGTGAAGGAAAGGCATGGAATGGCATGGAAAAGGAACGAAAATAAAAGGAAAGGCAAGTGAAGGAAAGACAAGGAAGGAATGGCATGCTATGGAATGGTATGGCATGCCATGGAAAAGGCAAGAAAAGTGAACGAAAGGCAAGTGAAGGAAAGGAAAGTGAAGGAAAGACAAGTGAAGGAAAGTCATGAAAAGTGAAGGGAAGGAAAGGAAAGTCAAGGAATGTCAAGGAAAGACAAGGCATGGCAAGGCATGGAAAGGAAATGAAAGGAATGGAAAGTGAAGGCAACGCAAGGCATGGAAAGTGAAGGAAAGGCATGGAATGGAAAGTGAAGGAATGGCAAGGCATGGCATGTGAAGGCAAGGAAACGCATGGCATGGCATGGCATGTGAAGGCAAGGCATGGCATGTGAAGGCAAGGCATAGCATGGAAAGTTAAAGAAAGGAAAGGAAATTTAATGCAAGGCATGGCATGGAATTGAAAGTGAAGACAAGGCATGGCATGGCAAGTGAAGGCAAGGAAAGGAAAGGAATGGCATAGGTATATTTTAAGCCAAGGTATATTTTAACAGCGTTACAAATATTTTAACAGTAGTCAAAATGAAGCCCAAATTATTTGTTTTACATACCTAGATGGTCATTCAAGTAGACCATCATGATCACTTCTAATAATGACAGTTTCCATTAACTTCTCATGCTCAGATTAAGGCAAGAAGTATAATTCCTTTGATTAGTTATTACTTGGCATTGCTTGTAGTTGGAGGTTTGTACCAATAACCAATTTTGTAAAGTGGTATACAACTTGACCTAGTTTATAATATTGAAATACATAACCACCTTTGTTTTGTGTTCTTTCATACTGTGTTAGATATTCTCCTATAATAACCATCGACCATGTTGGAAATTCAATGCCTTCAGAGTCTGTTATTGATCGCATGAGGGTATTTTTTTCCTCTAAGCATCATTCCATCCAATAATCAGTGCATCATTCATTATCTCTTGGAGAAAACACTATGTATATGTGCCCTGCCAAAAATGGAGTGTCAAAATATGAGTCCATTAAATGACCAAATAATAACACATTCATTCTAGTTATTAAAAATTGAATAGAAGGATTCAGTGAACTTGGCAGTAAGAGATCTGAGACGTGATCATAATCTGTTGAAATACTTGATTGGTCCTCCTCAAATTTGGATAATTCCATAGTTATACATTGACCAATGAGGAGTGATACATGATCCCATCTATCAACCCAGACTGTTGATTCACAATCATCCCAGTCATTACTACTACATGGACCAGAAAAGCAAGAGAGTTTTCTCATCCATATTTTAACTATTGCATTGTCTTATATTCTAATTGAATGGAATCCACAAGTGCCCTTGATTGTTTTTCATTCATACCACTATGATCGATATACATCGACCACCTCCCAAAAATATCTATGTGCATATCCTTTCTTGTGTGATTGGGCTTCAGAGGTTCCTATTCCCTCTCCCATTACTGAAGAACACCATTCAATAATGGATTTTTCATCTCGAATGAGGGATGTAGTAGAGAACTTCATTTCTTTCCTGCATAATGCTATTTTTATGCATGAACTTTCTCCATCATGCTTCCCTTTCTCATGCTCATACTAAAAAAAGTTCCAAATGTGTGGTACCTTTAGATTGTTGTGCAACATACACAACCATTGAAATACATGAGCATTTTTTAACTGGCTTGTGCAACCATCTGACCAAATCCAATGTTGATACATCAATATGTTCTTGTCCTTAAGTTGATTGTATAACAAGTGAAAACAATGTTGTACATAGGATAAGTCATGGCATCGATCATCACTTATGTAGAAGTGATACTCTTTCAATAGAACTTTGTTTTGTTCATTACTATCTGGTCGATGCATGTATGTGATATGTACCATTATGTTGATATAATCTAAGTGATAATATTGGCTTTGAATCTCATTTTATAGTTGAAGGGTGTAATTCTCAACAAAATCAACCATTGATAACATAGTGCCAACAAGAAATGTATCTATGCATATTCTAAAATTCTCATCCTTCCATCAAGCCACATGGACATAATAAACATAATTTCATGTCTTTTCGACGAAGTCCTTCATAAAGTCACAAACTCGTACTTGGGAAGTAACCAATTGTATCTTTCTTCTTTCATGTCCTCCATCAATATCATATGTCACATATTTAAATCTTTGCAAGGAAACCTCCTTCCTAACCAATTCATACTCATCTCTTACATGGATGAACTTTCTTAGTAATGTCATTCCACCACGCCTGGGGCATGTCCCATATAAGAATGCATTTTGATAAAATGTAAAACCCTTTGGCCTTGTACAAAAGATGTTGTGAATAAAATATCTAGATGACAACGATGACAATATAACTGGGCATTCCTACAAAAGGGTGTTATGTAAAACATGAAATATATATATATATATATATATATTTCATAATAATAACCATACTCAATGTGATATCTACAACAACATGTGTTACGAATTGTGTTTATTCGAACATACCAAGGATTTCATTTATGGAAAGATGTTTTTCCTAAGTTAAGTGCACTATGTACTGTTCGGAATCTCTCATACAATTTTGTCTATGTAATGTCAATATAATGTTTAATATGGGTTTCATGATCCCTAGATCCCCTTCTCAATTTTAGTACATATTTTTTGTTGGAAGAGGGCCTTGTGTTCTCATGTCAGAAATCCTGAACTAGTCCCTTAACTAGTCCAATTAACTTCAAGCCAGAATGAGGTAGCCTTCTAGTGAATTCCCACAAATCTATTGGGGCATCTGTGTCAAGGCTATCTCATCTATGAGAATACTTTCTAAGGGTTTTTACATTGCATTTCAAGAGGTGAGAGGTTTGTTGTAGAAAACAATGTTTTCTTGTGATCTTGCTAATAATTCACTGGGACAAGACACATTGGGCTGCATTGCGGTCTTTAGAATGATACTTCTTACCAATTCTTTGAAAATAATCTACAAGGTTCCGTACTACATGATGACTTGTTTCTGTACTTTTGACTGTTTTTTTGCCTAAAATTCCCCTAACAACAGTCAAACTTCTATGTTTTAACAAAGATAAAAATAATTGGCATTTAGTAGCATCAGATTTTGGTTCAAAATATTCTTAAATAATTTTAAAAGAGTGATAACAAATAGTATGGTTAGGTAACTTGCCTTCAAGTGATGGTATACCACTTTCATCGACCTAAATTCATTTAGGAGTTCTTCATCGTGCGGTGCTCAATATAGGTAGGGACGATGAACCCCTATTATGGGACTCTTAACCTCCTTGTTGTGGAGTAAACAATGTTGCAGTGCTTTCCCCTTAAATCACTGATAGATCAACTTTGGGAGGAGAGTAGATATGGGATTGTCTAGTTTCTGAAACATTTGATTGTCCAACAAGAGATTGCACCATAGAACCTTCTTCACCATAATGTTGTACACTAGTTGCTTCTCTAATTTCATCCATTGTATAATCAGGTGCAAGCAAATGCTCCATCATATGGTCATCCACAAAAAGTTTTATTGATGAGATATTGTCTGGATTTCTCTCTAATGAACTCTTGTGCTTTGCTTCTGGTGATGGATGAGAAACAATAGCAGCATCTATTCTGCTAGAAATTGGATTTCCCTCTTCTGAAAACCTACGCTTTGACATACATAAATTTTCTTTTTCTCTTTCTTCTTCTACATTTTCGATCAATTTCTTTTTTCTTGAGGACTTTATTTCTCGAATCCGGTGGTTCCCCATGTTTAAATATAAGAATTAGCTTCCAAATACCTACCACAAATTTGTCTTTGTATTATGTAATAAGGCACAACCAAGTGGAGAAATTTGTTCTTGTATTAAAAAATAAGACACATCAAATAATTCCAATTCCAATTGCACTTGGACAAATTTGTCTTCCAATTCCAAGAAGACAAAAGAAGATACAACCAAAAATTTCAATTGTACTTGGACAAATTTTCCTTCCAAGTCCAAGAAGAAATGAGAAGATATAAACAACAATTCAAATACCACTTCAACAATTTTTTCTTCCAATTCCAAGAAGACACAAGAAGAAACAAACAACAATTCCAACTTCACTTGGACAAATTTGTCTTCCAATTCTAGGAAGTCACAATTCGATACAAATAACAATTCCAATTGCACTTGACAAATTTGTCTTCCAAATTTTCCTGCAATGGTCTCAAAATAACACAAAAGTATTTATGAATATAACAAGAACACTAAAATAAGTAAAACTTGTTTTTTCGGGTTGTTTTTGTCTAAAGTTGTCGTGTTTTTTTCTCTACCATGAGATAGATGAGGTGGGGTGTGCTTGGCACAAAAAAATTCATGTTAAGAATGTGTGCGCACTAAAGCACCTGCACGTTCTAGGAACATGTGTGTGTTTCTATTGAGCATAAAAGACCAACTCAGTCAAGTCATAGGAGCACGTGTGCACTCTGAATGCAACAGATATAGTATTTAATATACACCTGACCTCTTTATGAATAAATATGTATATGTGTATGGGGTCAACTAAGGCTTAAGGGGTTAGGATTGAAAGTGTTTTCAAGGATAGAGAAATGGTTAAAACACCAAGATGTGGGTGATGTGGGTGCAAGGGTTGTACATGAGGTATATGCATAGTGCACTCAGTGATCCAATTAAGATAGGGTTAAGGATTGAGTATAAGTTATACCTAGGCTTATATGGATCTAGGGGGATCTATGTCATGGTCTACGTCAAGCTCTAGGTCAATGTCTAAATCTATATCTAGCTCTATGTGTTGGTCTAGGTCATGGTCTATGTCAAGCTCTGGGTCCGGTGAAAAGATATTTAGAGGAATGGAACCTACTGAAATGGACATTATGACCATTTGGAGGCTTATATATTATGAGATTGTAGTGCACCCAAATTGAAAGGACCATTTGGAGGTGGAGAGATAATGAGATTGCAATGAACCATTTGGAGTCCCAGACATCATGAGATTGAAATACACTAGATTTGAAATGATCGTTTGAGGTAGAAATATGTGAGATTGCAATGCACCCTTTTGAGTGTCAGATCAGATCAAATTATGATTAGCATAGATGATTTTAGGGGCGAAATTTCGCTCATGGGCGAAATTAGAGGGTATGAAATTTTGGTTGGGCGAATTATTTCTATAGAAGGATATAAAAGGATTTGAGTATGCATAGCCCCAAATTTATTTTAAATTTTTTATATCAAAAACCCTTCGCTCACTGTTATTTGTGAGAGGAGAGCAGCAAAATTGATTTTTGCCCCGTGAAATTCAAACTGGATCCTCTCCTTCGCCCTAATTTTCTAATAATTGGAATTTCTCAGAGTTATTTCACTGTTGTTTTTGGAAATGAGAATTTTTCGAAGTTATTTCGCCCTGGTTTTTGGAAATAAGAATTTTTCAAAGTTATTTCGCCCTTATATTTTATAAATATAAGCGACAATTTTTTTGAAGGTATTTCTCCCTTCTGTTATGGGAATGGCAATTATTTGGTAGCAGCCCAATTTAATATGCAAGTTTTTTTCCACAATGCTTATGCTCTTGAGATAATGTGCCAATGGAGAGAACCGATGATGATGCATCTTTAATGAATCTGATTAGAGAAGTCTGAAATGACCATGATTGCATCGAATTCTATTGATTCAACTATAGAGCTCAACGATAGGGTTCATCGCAGCAGTTTATTGGAGCAACACTTCCATATATCCGTGTTGACATTCCTATTGATTCAACTGTAGGGTTCATCGTGATAGTTTATCTGAGAAACACTGCCATATATCCGTGTTGGAATTCCTATTATTAGTGTATCTCGGCCATTGGGGTTTCTTCCTGAAAAAGATATTTTAAAACAGATATTCTATGACTTTAGTGATGCTGCAATGGTGGATTTGTTGAGACCATCACTAGAGGAAGCATTTGTCATTTAGAATCAACAGGTTCGTTCTCTTTTTAATTTTTAATTTACATTTCTTATGTATACGAATATTTTATCTAAATTATTCAATATTGTGGCTTGAATGCCAAATTGATAGGAAGTTTTAATATATGGGTATATATGTGTCTACTATGTTTCGATTGCATCATTGATACCCAAATGCTCTGTCATTAGATAACTATGGGTCTAAGATTTGAGATGGTTTCTAACTTGCCTTTGTTATTGCAAATTTGTACCTAATTTAAGGCAGTTGAGATGTCTCTCAAGATGTTGTAGTTCAAAGGGTACCTGATAATTCTTGGTTTCTTTCTCTTGCAAAGAGTGTTATAATCTTGAGGTTTGACAATCCCTAGCCAAAAGTATTGAGTATCAACTTGATTGTGCTTAATAAACTATTTTTGATAATATTTGATTCATATAGGGATCATCATATGCTTCATTTGACTTTGTAATATTGGGGATGGAAACTTTCACGAATCTTGTGAATTAACCAAGCAATAATTACTTGACCCATTTTTTACCTGGGTTGTGGTTTGTTTTTCCTCACTTGTTCTAGTTACAAAATTGCATGCTTGTTTGGTATTGTTCATCTAACAAATGGATCGAATGGTTTAAGTTGATTTTCTTTTACGATGGAATATATGTTAGTCTATGCCGATAACCTTTGTCTTTAATCACAAGTAGTAGCTCATTTGGGCCTTTCCAGGAGTGTTATTCTCTTCCTCATTACACTGGATTTTCCCTCCCCCTTTCCATTATATTGGCTTCTTGTATGAATCATCATTTGATTTGGTAGCGAACCCTTTTTGTGGATTCTTCCGAAGGAATTTGAATTTCTCTGAGAACAATTGACCTAAAATATTTAATCTA